>MEHQ01001933.1:4793-50372 GCA_008828725.1 Saccharina japonica | reverse complement strand
CCCCCCCCCCCCCCCCCTCATTTTCCCAGACCACCATTCGCTCGACAGTGCAGGTAACAAACAGCACAGGCATAGCCCTCGATGTGAGGGCGCTGTGCTCAGCCTGGCCTGCTTGGGACAGCGCAGGCTACAGCGCTGGTAGTAGCGCTCGTGGCCGTGGCGGCGGTGGCCACGGGGATGATAACCCTGGCCCCTCGATTGGCGGTTTCGGAGGGAGATTCCTCGGGTTGGTCGCCCCCGGCTCCACACTCGATGTTCCCGTGAAGATGGTCTACGCGAGCCACCTCCAGGTGCGGCCGGCTAAGTCCGGCGGGATTGGGCTTGCTTCGGTAGGAGAAGGCTTTGCGATCGCAGGAGGGGAGCGGGGGGGAGCGGAGGCAGGCGGCCTGTTTGAGTGGAGTGCCCCGCTGCCCTTGCTTTCGAACAACGTGGACACCGTCCGCAACGATTGGGTATCCTGCAGAAAGGTGGCGGGAGGCAGCGGCGGCGGCGGCGGAGGGTTTGGTGCCAGTTCGGGTGCTAGTTCTGGTTCCGATTTGGTGGCGGCACCCGCGATCAGGCTTGTCGTGCACGCGGCGACCACCCCCGAGGGCTGCGTTGTGCTGACCGTGCTGCCGCCTGTCACGGTGGTGAACTCCTTGCCCTGCCCCCTCAGCTTTCGCGCGACCATTCCGGCACCGACGGGTCCCAAGCGGAGAGGGGGCGCGCCATCCTCCTCCTCCTCCTCCTCGGGCCTGTTCGAGCAGGGACACCCCTCGACTATGCCGCAGCGCGCGAGGCTGCTGGAGGCCGGGAAGGTCCCCACCGCGGAAACGGCGTACCTGCACACGCTTGAGGTGGGGGACGGGGGAGAGTTCTCGGTCAAGATATCCCGCCACGGCTGGAGCGGGGCCGAGGCTCTGCTTCCGTCGACGCGCGAGGAGCTGAGGAAGGGGCACTGGGCGAAACGAGAGATCACGTTCCAGCTGCCGTGCGCCGGAAATGAGGGAGGAGGAGGAGGTTGTCTGGAGATCCGGTGCGTCTTCGAGCCGCGGGTTGACGCCTCCTGCCCCGCCCTCCGTCTGTGCGTCTTCTGCACCCACTGGCTCGTGGACCGGTCTGGCCTGCGGCTAGGGTTCGGGGTTTCGGGAAAGCGGAGGCTTTCGGTTCCCGGGATACGCCAAAAGGTTGCGCCTGAGTTGGGCGGAGGGCGGGCGGGCGGCGGCGGCGGTGGGGACGGCGGCTTCGCCGACTCGGCCGAGCCGCAGCTGGTTAAGGTGCACGAGTCTCCAGTGAGCGACCTGTCCTGCGCGAGGACCAAGGGTGCGATGCTGTCGACGGCGTCGGTGGGCGGCCTGTTGTACACGGACCGCGAGTACACGTTCAAGGCTGGGTCGCTTCCGCGGAAGCTCGAGGGGGCGACGATGGTGCGCACGGCGTGCGGAGACAAAGGCGACGGCAGCGAGCACTTCTTGAGGTTTCGAGTCGGCGAGGCGTGCACGGTACACGTGCTGTTCGATCGCCGGTGCCCGTCGCCTCCGGCGTGGCTGACGTCTGGGTTCCGTGTGACCCCGCTCCGCGTCCAGGTGGCCCACAGAACCAGGAAGGGCAAGGTGGCGGATTGCCCGTTCGTGGTCTGGAGCCGCGATGCTAAGGCCGGGTCGTGGGTCAACCTGGGCGGCAACAGGGCGGGCAAGGCCGACACGATGTACCTTGTTATTGTTACGGAGGAGGACGTGGTGACGCCCGCCATCGAACCCTCCCCCGCCTCCTCTTCCTCCCCCTCAAACCCCACGAAGCGCGAGATTAGCACCCGGGAAGACCTTGAGGAGTCTTGGGCCATCGGCACGGAAGGGCTAGCGCTGTGTAACTCTCCGGACGAACATGTACGGGTGGCGGTTCCGGAGGGCGCAGGCCGGGGTGGAGCCGCCGAGAACCGCGGTGGTGGTAGGGGCAGTGGCAGTAGGAGCGGCGGCGGCGGTCGGGACTACTACGGCGCCGACGGCATGTCCGAGTACACGCAGGACTCGTGGTCGGACGAGCTCGACGTTCCCGCGGGGACGAACGGAGTGTTCCAGGTCGACGGGGCGCGGGGGGAGGTCTACGAGCTGGCGGTCCGGGCGGAGGCTTGCCCCGGGGCGTTCCGCAGGACGACCCAGGTTACCATTGTTCCCCGCTTCTGTGTCGTGAACCTCCTGGCCGGCGAGAGTATTTGGCTGAAGGAGCCTGGGGCGCCGGACTCGAGCGCCGTGGTGGTGCCGCCCGGGGGGAGGATGCCCTGGCACTGGCTGCTTGGAAAGGGTAAGCGGTCTGGTGTCAGGGTGCGCACGGAGGGTACCGCGTGGAGTTACGGGAACGTCGCGGTGGACCAGGTCGGCACGACCGCGCTACACATCCCGTTTTTCGGAGAGTACGAGGATTTGGACGGGCAGGACAGGGGGCAGGCGGGTGGGCCCCCGATGAAACTTCCGGAAGCGTCGCAGAAGCATGGAAGCGGCGGAGGAGGAGGCGGGAGCGGGGGCGGGGGAAGGGGGGCGGCTGGACCGGCGCGTCTCGACAAGCTCCACGGGGAGCAGACGGTGGTCCACGTGGATGTCAAGCTAGCCGACGACTCGTTCGCTGACGAGTACGCCGTGCTGGTGGTTTTCTGGAAGGCCACGGACCCCCGCTTCGCTCCCATCTACTCGGCGCGCAACGCCAGCCCTGTCGGCGTTTGCCTGCACCAGGCTGGCGGCACCCGCGCCGAGCGAGAGATCCTCAGCGCTAAGGCCGCGTGGAAGCTCGCCCCCAGGGAGACGCGCCAGATCGGTTGGGCTTACCCTGCCGCCGATCGATCTCTCCTCATCTCCGCCGGTAGGGGATTGGAGGCGGTGGAGCTTAGCGCGGACACCGTCGGAAACTACGCCAAGATCCCCACTGGTTTCAGTGGGAGTGGCGGAGGGGGGGGTGGCGGAGGGGGCCGCACAGCAGCAGCAGCAAAAGCAGCAGCAGCAGGGCCCCGGTTTGTTTGGGCCAGCGTCGTGGTCGAGGGGGCGACAAAGGTCATCCATATATCGGCTCGGGCCCCACGTGGTAGCCATGTGAAGATGGACGGTAGTGGCGCGCGGGAAAAACAGGCGAATATGGTGAAGGATGCCGCAAGCCAGCGCAAGCGAGAGAGCGAGGCGCCGGCGCTCGAGGTTTCGCTGTCCGTCGGTGGGTTCGGGCTGAGTTTGATCGGGCCTATTAATGGCCGGCGTCAGGAGATGCTGTACGCTCAGGTGAGGGGCTCAGTGGTCAGTCGGTTCGCTCGGGCCCTTTTTGCGTTGCAGACCTCTCTTTTCTCAAGTCTTGAAGTCTAAGGCGTGTTGGTGTTGGGTGCTTGCGTGCCACGTGCGTGTGTTGCGTGGAAGCCCGAGGGAGGCGAGGGGGGGGGAGGGGGTACGTCATATTCATGCATGGCCGTAGTCGTACGTGACCATAGGCCCTCGCATCCCTACAATGCCGGGACGGAGCATGTCGGGTTTTCACCGACCAGGCAGACTTTGCTAGCACCAAGCGCGGAGTGCCGTGAGGTGTTCGGCGAGTCGCATGAAGGGCGAGCTGCATCCTGCGAAGGAAGAACCGCTTGTGAGGCGGACTTGCGTATGGATGACAGCTTTAATGAGTTAAATTATTTTGCGGTGTGGCCCCTTCCTGAGACAGCAATGGGAGCACTAGGTAGCTGCCTCGTGGGTGCCTTACCGTAAACACTACGTGGTACGATAATCCCCTTTGTGAGGAGTAAATATTCTCCACCCCTCACAAATGATCTAACTCGACCGCCAGCTGTGATCGACCGCCATAAAAACAAACAAAAACCGGTACCCTGGTGGTTTAGCTCATGTAGTGAGCGGCATGTTTTACAGCGTCGTTGCCAACCGACGCCAACGCAACCTATATAATATAGGCGCGGGGGGGGGAGTTACTACGGGATGGTTGCTGTCCTCCATTGGTGGTGTTTTTGTTGAGGACCAAATATCTCTTAATAGGAACGACCCTCATCCGGCATGTATCTCATCTGGCGTCGGCTTCCCTGCGCCTTCTGATTCCGCGCTTCCGGGTCACTTTGTTTTTGTGCACGGCGTCGGTGTTTTGTCTTTTCTTTTATGCACGGCGTCGGTTTTTCGTCTTTTGTTATTGTCCGGACCCCCCCCCCCCCCACCCCGCATACGCACACACATGAATACACACACGCACACGCAGATTACGGATGTCCGGGCGAAGCTGTCGCGTGACAGGTTGTCGTGTCTTGAAGCGTCTGTGGGCTCTCTCCAGGTACGCCCGCTTGCAGTTATAGCCTGTTTTTGTTGTATTTGTATAGCCGCTGGAACTTGTTGGAACTGTTGGAACTGTTGGAGCCGCTGTTGGAGTTGTTGGAGCTGTTGAAGTTGTTGAGGCTGTTAAAGCCGTTGGAGATATTGGAGCTGTTGAAGTTATGGGAGCTGTTGGAGACATTGTAGCTGTTGTAACTGTTGTCGCCGTTGATGCAACTGCAGTCGTTGAAACTGTTGATGTCATTGCAGCCGTTGAAGCCGCTATTGCCATTGCACCCGTTAGAGCTGTTGATGCCATTGTAGTCGATGAGCCCGGTAATGTCACCGGAGCTGTTGTTGCCATTGATACTGTAGGAAACGTTGGAGCCATCGGAGCTATTTAGCCGCTGGATACGTTGAAACCGTTGAAACCGTCGAAACGGTCAGAAACAATGCACATGTCGTACCGGTTTTAGCCGTTGATATCATTGCAGCCATTGATGCCATCGCAACCGTTGATGCCATGACATATAGTTGTTAATGCCATTGCAGCCATTGCAGCCGTCGATGGTTTTGTACTCGTTGAATAACTGTTGATGCTGTTGTAGCCGCTGATGCCACTGTAGCCATTGTTGCCGATGATGAACATCGCTATAACCCTTCATGTCACTGTAGTCGTTAAAACCAATGACACCGCCACTGGAGCTGTTTGCATAAAAATCCGTTGGTGCCGTTGTAACCGTTTGAGTGCCACTGCCCTTCGTTTTGGCAGCCGCTACGTATACATAGTCGTCGCTGTCGCTTGCTCTCTTCATGGGATATTTTCGTCCAATGCCACCTAAACCTTTGACCACTTTCTGCTGTTGAAAAACAATAAAGCATCACGGTGGAGAACTCCTAATAACTAGTAACACCCTTTGTGGCTGCACTCCCTGATTCGGCGACAACCTACTTGAAAAAAAAGTTCTTCAGAGTAGAGAAGGAGCTACGTTCTGCAACCCCCAATTTCGTACTATGTGCTGTTGCGTACTCGCTATGCGCAGGTGGACAACCATCTCCCGGATGGGCTCTATCCCGTACTGGTGAGCAAGAGGGAAGACGAGGACTCTTCCAGGCAGGGTGGGGATGGCGGCGGGGGCGGGACTCGAGGCAGGGGTAAGGAGGAGCCTGTCCCCTTCCTCCAGCTGGCAGTCATCAAGGAGGTTAACCAGGCTACCAACACGGCCCACTTCGACTACGTTGCTTTCAGGTGGGGTAGGGTGGGGTGGGATGGACTCTATGTCAGTGGCGACCGAACGGTTCCTGTCAATCTCACGTCTTTTGTTGGGATACATTTGCGTGTTTTGTTAGAGGAACACGCGCTTCATCGCGAGCAATCACCCTCTCCACCGAAATTTATGTAGCCAAAGCGAAGCGAACGGGGTGGATTAATTTAGCCGCGTAAAATCACCGCGACGAAACCCACGCCATGCCATCCGCGTAGTTTCCGATTTTCGACGTTGAAACCAAGTCGTCCCCTCCCCACCTTTCCCTTACCCTTACTCGTACCCTTTCACTTCCCCTTTTTTCTACCCTATTAATTCCCTAGGCGTTCCCTTACCGTTTACTTTATCCTTACCCTCGCTCTTACCCATATACCACCCTTACCTTTACGCTTGCCGGTACCCTTACTCATACCCTCACCCACCCTTACCGTTACCCTTACCCGTGCCCTTAACCGTACCCGTACCCTTACCCTTACCCATACCCGTACCCTTACCCTTATCCTTACCTCTCTCCCTCTCCTTCTCCTTCCCCTTCTTCTCATTTTATTTTCTCTTTCCCTCACCCTTTCCCATGCCCTTACCCTTTCCACCCTCCCACCACTGTCACCGCCGGCACGGTGTAAATGATGGCCGCGGCAGGATGCTAGAGGTGGACGTGATGGCCGACAGGGCCACCCTTCTGCACCTGCTGGTGCTGTACAAGCCGGTGCAGGGTTACCTCATGATGTGGAGGCGGCACCTAGACAGCAGGGCGTGGGTGGCGAAGAGGACGGCGGAGGTGCTCGAGAGGGGCGCGCAGGACGTGCCCGGCGGGTTTGTCGACGTCGTCTTTCTCATTAATCTGAAAGAACTTTTTTTCAAGGTAGGTTGTCGCCGATCAGGGAGCTGCAGCCACAAAGGGTGTACTAGGTATTAGAGTTCCTCCCAACACGTGATGCCTTTTTGTTTTTCCAACAGCAAAGTGTGTATCAAAAAGTTTACGGATGGCATTCGCGACGAAAATATCCCATGAAGAGAACGCACGCGGCAGACAGCGACGACTATGTATACGTAGCGGCTGCCAAAACGAAGGGCAGTGGCACTCAAACGGTTACAACGGCACCAACGGATTTTTATGCAAACAGCTCCAGCGGCGGTGTTATTGGTTTTAACGACTACAGTGACATGAAGGGTTATAGCGATGTTCATCATCGGCAACAATGGCTACAGTGGCATCAGCGGCTACAACAGCATCAACAGTTATTCAACGAGTACAAAACCATCGACGGCTGCAATGGCTGCAATGGCATTAACAACTATATGTCATGGCATCAACGGTTGCGATGGCATCAATGGCTGCAATGATATCAACGGCTAAAACCGGTACGACATGTGCATTGTTTCTGACCGTTTCGACGGTTTCAACGGTTTCAACGTATCCAGCGGCTAAATAGCTCCGATGGCTCCAACGTCTCCTACAGTATCAATGGCAACAACAGCTCCGGTGACATTACCGGGCTCATCGACTACAATGGCATCAACAGCTCTAACGGGTGCAATGGCAATAGCGGCTTCAACGGCTGCAATGACATCAACAGTTTCAACGACTGCAGTTGCATCAACGGCGACAACAGTTACAACAGCTACAATGTCTCCAACAGCTCCCATAACTTCAACAGCTCCAATATCTCCAACGGCTTTAACAGCCTCAACAACTTCAACAGCTCCAACAACTCCAACAGCGGCTCCAACAGTTCCAACAGTTCCAACAAGTTCCAGCGGCTATACAAATACAACAAAAACAGGCTATAACTGCAAGCGGGCGTACCTGGAGAGAGCCCACAGACGCCTCAAGACACGACAACCTGTCACGCGACAGCTTCGCCCGGACATCCGTAATCTGCGTGTGCGTGTGTGTATTCACGTGTGTGCGTATGCGGGGTGGGGGGGGGGGGGGTCCGGACAATAACAAAAGACGAAAAACCGACGCCGTGCATAAAAGAAAAGACAAAACACCGACGCCGTGCACAAAAACAAAGTGACCCGGAAGCGCGGAATCAGAAGGCGCAGGGAAGCCGACGCCAGATGAGATACATGCCGGATGAGGGTCGTTCCTATTAAGAGATATTTGGTCCTCAACAAAAACACCACCAATGGAGGACAGCAACCATCCCGTAGTAACTCCCCCCCCCGCGCCTATCGTATATAGGTTGCGTTGGCGTCGGTTGGCAGCGACGCTGTAAAACATGCCGCTCACTACATGAGCTAAACCACCAGGGTACCGGTTTTTGTTTGTTTTTATGGCGGTCGATCACAGCTGGCGGTCGAGTTAGATCATTTGTGAGGGGTGGAGAATATTTAGTCCTCACAAAGGGGATTATCGTACCACGTAGTGTTTACGGTAAGGCACCCACGAGGCAGCTACCTAGTGCTCCCATTGCTGTCTCAGGAAGGGGCCACACCGCAAAATAATTTAACTCATTAAAGCTGTCATCCATACGCAAGTCCGCCTCACAAGCGGTTCTTCCTTCGCAGGATGCAGCTCGCCCTTCATGCGACTCGCCGAACACCTCACGGCGCTTCGCGTTTGGTGCCACTGTAGCAATGTCTGCCTGGTCGGTGAAAACCCGACATGCTCCGCCTCGGCATTGTAGGGGTGCGCGGGTCTATGGTCATACGACTACGGCCATGCACGAATATCGAGTACACCCTCCCCCCTCGAGCAATGTTGACGTAAAAACAGTTCATTGTGGAAACATTGAACAATGTAGTAACAAACCCCACAATGTGTGTGTCGACAAACCCCCCCAATTTTGGTACGCCTAATGGTGTTCTACATTGTTCAACGTCTCCACAAGATTTGTGTTTTACGCCCACTTTTTGTGCAAGGAGAGGGAGTTCCAGCCACCTGTGAAGGCATGCCTTATTATCACAACGCTAGGTACAAAAGGGCTACTGTGTAGTAAAATATCTCGCCTGATCATGCGGTCCTTTTCTCCGGAGGTAACGAGCACGCTGAAGAGTAGAGAAGGAGCTACGTTCTGCAACCCCCAATTTCGTACTATGTGCTGTTGCGTACTCGCTATGCGCAGGTGGACAACCATCTCCCGGATGGGCTCTATCCCGTACTGGTGAGCAAGAGGGAAGACGAGGACTCTTCCAGGCAGGGTGGGGATGGCGGCGGGGGCGGGACTCGAGGCAGGGGTAAGGAGGAGCCTGTCCCCTTCCTCCAGCTGGCAGTCATCAAGGAGGTTAACCAGGCTACCAACACGGCCCACTTCGACTACGTTGCTTTCAGGTGGGGTAGGGTGGGGTGGGATGGACTCTATGTCAGTGGCGACCGAACGGTTCCTGTCAATCTCACGTCTTTTGTTGGGATACATTTGCGTGTTTTGTTAGAGGAACACGCGCTTCATCGCGAGCAATCACCCTCTCCACCGAAATTTATGTAGCCAAAGCGAAGCGAACGGGGTGGATTAATTTAGCCGCGTAAAATCACCGCGACGAAACCCACGCCATGCCATCCGCGTAGTTTCCGATTTTCGACGTTGAAACCAAGTCGTCCCCTCCCCACCTTTCCCTTACCCTTACTCGTACCCTTTCACTTCCCCTTTTTTCTACCCTATTAATTCCCTAGGCGTTCCCTTACCGTTTACTTTATCCTTACCCTCGCTCTTACCCATATACCACCCTTACCTTTACGCTTGCCGGTACCCTTACTCATACCCTCACCCACCCTTACCGTTACCCTTACCCGTGCCCTTAACCGTACCCGTACCCTTACCCTTACCCATACCCGTACCCTTACCCTTATCCTTACCTCTCTCCCTCTCCTTCTCCTTCCCCTTCTTCTCATTTTATTTTCTCTTTCCCTCACCCTTTCCCATGCCCTTACCCTTTCCACCCTCCCACCACTGTCACCGCCGGCACGGTGTAAATGATGGCCGCGGCAGGATGCTAGAGGTGGACGTGATGGCCGACAGGGCCACCCTTCTGCACCTGCTGGTGCTGTACAAGCCGGTGCAGGGTTACCTCATGATGTGGAGGCGGCACCTAGACAGCAGGGCGTGGGTGGCGAAGAGGACGGCGGAGGTGCTCGAGAGGGGCGCGCAGGACGTGCCCGGCGGGTTTGTCGACGTCGACGAGGTAAGCTGCCGTAAGGCGTCGTGTTGTTTTGGAGGTGGGTGGGGTGGGGAGAGGTGTGCGGGGGCGGAGTGGGGTGGGGAGGGTTAGGGGGGGGGGGGGGGGGGGGGGGGGCTAGTTCCGTGGGGCGTGGCGGAGGTGTGGTTAATCATTGTGTGTAGCTGGTGCAGCAGTAGTTCACGATCGGATAGTCTGGCCTCCGAGTCAGATGTCGCACCGCATAATGAGTTTGGGTCGAGCCGACATAGGTTACCATATCAATCGGGGTTTGCGGTGTGAGCGCGACAAGCCAGCCTCCCGCCCGCCCTCCTCTGTCTGCCCGTGCAGTCATTGTGTGTTGCTGTGGGCATGCTGTGGGCACTTGTGCGCTTGCTTGCCGTATCTTATCGGTTTTTACCGTTGATTGTTACCATCTCACCCGTTCTTGGATTTCACCCTGTCCCAATATATCCCATCCCATCCCATCCAATTTTATCCCATCGAATCCATCCCATCCCACCCCATCCCACCCCCATCCCATCCGATCCCGTCGCATCTCATCCTGCCCCATCCCATATTTCGCATTCCACTCATCCCATCCCATCCTGTCCCATCCCATATCATCCCATCCCATCCCATCCAGTCCCGTCACACCCCGTCCCATCCCATAGCATCCCATCACATCCCATAACATCACATCGCATCCCATCCCATCCCATCCAGTCTCGTCACATCCCATTACATCCCATTTAGTCGCATCCCCCATCCCACCCCACATTCCGCGTTGATGCCGTCCTTTCACTCTGTCGCCCATGGCACGCTGCGTGGGTCCCATACAGGTCCGGCGCAGCGCCCGCATCAAGCGCAAGTACTTCAAGACCTTGCGCTTCCACCCTTTTATCCTGCGCCTGAGCTACGCCAGGACTCCAGTGTCCAATGTGAGCTTGCAACAAACAATTATGCTCTTTTTACATTACGCATATAGCGCTTTAGTGTGATTGCCGCCCCACCGTCTCGGTTGGGCGAACTAGAGTGCTAAGCTAGGGTCGGGCAGGGTACGGGTAGGGTGGGGTAGGGTAGGGTAGGGAAGGGTAGGGAAGGGTAGGGAAGGGTAGGGTAGGGTAGGGTAGGGTAGGGTAGGGTAGGGTAGGGTAGGGTAGAGTAGGGAAGGGTAGGGAAGGGTAGGGTAGAGTGGGGTAGGGTAGGGTAGGGTAGGGTAGGGTAGGGTAGGGTAGGGTAGGGTAGAGTAGGGAAGGGTAGGGTAAGGTACGGTACGAGTAGGGAAGGGCGGGGAGAGCTAGGGTTGGAAAAGCTAGGGTAGGGTACGGTAGGGAAGGCTAGGAAGACTGATCTTCGATAAAGTGTTGGGTCCGGCAACTTGGCAGGCTGCTAGGCTAGGCTAGGCTAGGCTAGGCTCGACTATGGTGATATGCGGTAGGCATTCGGATATTGTGCTTAGCGGTGCTAAGAGTGCCTGTCTAGGCACCTATGTTTCGGTGCCTTGTTAAGGTTCTAATATCTACTATTGGTAAGGTACTACATTAGTCTAGGCGCCGTCTAGACATTGCCTACTCCTTGCAGACCTTACCGAGTCGGAGCCCCTTGGCACACGCAACGGAGACAGTCCAACCTTGGTCAAACAGGAGAAGGAATAGCCACAGCGTATTTTATACCCGTGAAGCAGGCGATGCCCCCTGTGCTCCCGCGCGGCACGCAGCACTCACGCAGGGGGGGGGGGTGAAGCGCCGTAGTCTCATTCGTTTGCGACATTCCGTCCCCACGGACAATATATACGAGGGTTGCGAACATTGCCGTGCCACCCAACTCGCCACAGGCCTTACCACGTCCTGCTGCGCCTTGCTGGGTCGCTCGCGGATTGTAGCTCGCTCTTTTGCTTATGTGTGCGCGTTTCTGCATTTATCTCGTGCGTGCTTGCGTGCGTGCGTGTTGGTTGTGTTTTATTTTCGTTTTCTGTTGTTTTCGCTGTTGGTTTTGTGTCTTTGTATAGTTCTGTTGGTTTGTGTGTGTGCTGTTTTGCTTGTTCGCTTGTTTGGTCGTGTGGTTGTTTCGTAGGTTATTGGCTAATGGTGAGTTGCTGTTTTTTGCGTCATCGTTTTTTTGTTTTTTTTTTGTTTGGTATGCACGTGCGCAGGCATTGGTCGAGCAAGCCGGCATGCCGATCGTCAACAAAATCCCCTCCGTGGTCAAGAGCAACATCGATCTCGCTTCCTATCTCGTGGAGGACGCTTTCGGCTCCGTCAAAGACATCTCCAAGAACGTCATCGCGCACTACAGCGTGGCTGCCAGGATGCAGGTGATTTAATATGGCCATACGACAACGGCCGTGCACGACATGAGTACACCCTCCCCCCCTCCCTCTTTTAACCCCTATTACATATATGATAATATTAATAGTATATTATATATTTATGGGTCGGGTTGGCGTCGATTGGCGACGACGCTGTAGAACACGCCTCTACCTGCGTGAGCTAGACAACCAGGGTACCGTTTTTTTTTTTTTGGCGATCACCAAGGCTGACGGTCTTGTTAGATCATTTGTGCGGGGGTGAGAACCTCAACTTTGCACAAGGGGGGAAGATCGTATCACGTAGTGTGTATATGGTAAGGCACCCACGAGGCAGATACATCGTAATACCCATTTCTGTCTCTGAAAGTGGCCACACCAGAAATTGAATAAGAAATAATCGTCAGGGCAGCCAGCCGATAAAGCGTGTTGTGTGCTACCAAAGGGTATATGCCGAGGCCTGCATCCTAGCTCCAAACGACACAGGATACTGCATGTCTGAAACCTTCATCGGTATTAGGGTCGTTCTTATCGGAGCCATAAAATTCCAAAGTTTCCATGTTTTTTTTCGCGCAATTTTTTAGATTTCCATTTTTTCCATTTCCCCCCCCCATTTATTGGAACGTGAAACCTTCCAAACATTTTGCCCTCTGAAGAATTTCCAGTGTTTCCATTATTTCCAAGATTTCCAAGTTTTCCTATTTTTAAAAAAAATATATATTGGAAATTATGGGAAAAAGCTGCTCGATAAGAACGACCCTTAGTACCGCTTGTCTGTATTTATATATTTCTACTTGGGGAAGCTATGAGGAAATCGACGGAACCCACTACTGCAACGTCTTTTGCGACAGCATCGCACCCTTCCCCTCGTTCTCCTGCCTGCCCGAAGGTACGTCTTACGCGATACCTGTTACCACTCTGATGAAACATGTAAGGCCGATTTGATTTAGCAGAAGCTACAGGAGCTTTTGCTAAATCAAATCGGCCTTATATGTTCCATCAGGTTGGTGGCAGTTATTGCGTAAGACATACCTTCGGGCAGGCAGGAGAACGAGGGGAAGGGTGCGTTGCTGTTGAAAAAGGCTTTGTAGTAGTGGTTTCCGTCGATTCCCCCACAGCTTCCTGAGGTAAAGACATATACAGTACAGGACACCTAATAAGAAACAGGCTAACAAGAAAGCCAGGCTGATATTCAGAGGAAAATAAGAAATTCGGGAGTCGTTATGTTGAAGTTAGTGTAGGAAGCACCCTCTCTCAAATAAGAAATCCAGCCTGGACCAGATTTACTGTTTCTTATTAGGTGTCCTGTACTGCAAACATAGACGAGCGGTATGCCGATGACGGTTTCAGACATGCAGTATCCTGTGTCGTTTGGAGCTAGGATGCAGGCCTCGGCATACATACCTTTTCGTAGCACACAACACGCTTTATCGGCTGACTGCCTTACATGGCAAGGTATCGACGTCAAGCGCGTTCCATTTCCCGTTCTTCTATGTTTCGTGGTGACTGTCTGTTCACTGTAGGCAAGACCAAACGTTGAAACCAGTCGTTTTTGTATTTTCGCAGGGATGTCTTCATGCACGGATGCCTTTGTTTCGGCCGATATCCAGAGTTCGGAATTCCGCCCGACATGATAATTTTAACGACTGAGAAAAGGATATACCCCTACAAACTATGCGCTAGGGCTGTCAGTGTTGTTTACTCTTCTTTAATTCCTGAATTGTTTAAGAGTTGCAATAACTTGGTTGCTCCTTGTGAGGGTTTAGAATGCAAGATAAACAACATGAAACGAGGGGGTAATGAGAGAGAAGGAGCAAGCACAGCTAATAAATTTTGTACAAGTAATACTTTAACGCTGATTGAGGCACTAAAGAGACTTACCAGGTGGGCTGTAGGTTTGTTTTGTTTTCACCGGAGTTTCGTTCTTCTATTACGAATGTTTATGAATGTTCAACCTTGAAGGACTTACTGCCCTTTGTCACATGGCAACTGAAATCATTATTTATTGTTTCATGTTACTATGCTTGTCCTTATGGTAGAGCCTATGCCTTTATGTTTTCTGTTTCTTGTGCATTTTTTCCGAGTTAAGATAATGCACTGCTTACTATTGGAGTGTGCTATCTTCAATAAAAGTTAATGGGCCGGTTTTCAGTAATTTGGATGCCGCTTACATTTGCATCCCGCAATAGATTACATGTTTCGATGTGTCCGACATACTCGTACTTCGATCAATTTACCCGCCTTTCTTTCTGTACTCCTACCGTTCAAACCGCAAGATACCGCACGCATCCGGATAGCTTGAGCTACGGACGAGCGTAAACGATACTACTACTGTACGTCTATCTCAGACAAGCACGAATGACGGGTGCTGTTCTAATCTAGGCCGGTCTATTTTGTTTCGCTATTGTTGTATACCCGCATGCTGAATTAGTTGCGTGTAGTGGCACCTTGATCGTTTTCGCGAGATGAATGTTGGTCTTGTCTTCAACTGTTTTATCGACATTGCACAAGGTTTACCCATATCTCAAGACATAAATTGAAAAAAAAAACATTCCCATAAAGCGACCTGCATTGTTTGAACCTCCGCTGTTTTTACTTATTCACCCTTGTCTTCTAATATTTCTCCACAATGAATGTCCATCCTTTTTTTCCCCATCAAATACAAGCCTCCACTGATGTAACTCCTCTATCATCTTCATATTCTACATGCTAACCAATCTGGCCCTACCGCCGTGGGGGCGGGAGGGCCTTTTATTCCCTAGTATATGTATATACGTGCCTGGTACCACGTCGTTCATATCTGCGAGTTCGATCCAAACATCGCTTCAACATCAGCATTCTTTTCGTTTTAACTCTTAAGCTGCTAACCTCAGCCATGATCGTCGGTCGTGTTTTGCTAGTCTTCGCACATAATATAATACGAAGGATGAAGATGTGTCTTTATTTTTCATTTTTATGTTTTGCGGTACGACCCCCTTTTAGCCGCCCCCTCATCGCGCTCTCTCTGCCCGTACGCTTCTCGGAAAACTAAATGAAAAACGCAAAAACCAAAATGCTGACATACAGATCGAAAAGTTCAGGGCTTGTCATGCGCCGACGCTGATGGGCCGGCCCGGCCCGGCCCACCAATTTTCGATATGATGGGTCGCGGCCCGTCCCGGCCCATCAAAGTTTAGTTTGGTGGGCTGCGGCCCGCCCGTCAATTTTTCAGAGGATGGACCGCAGCCCGGCCCAGCCCATCACATTTTCAAATATCGATGGCCCGGCCCGGCCCGGCCCATCACATGGCAGCAAGGCCCATGAGACACGGGCTCTATATGGGCCGGCCCGACAATTTTCATGGGCCGGCCCATGTCTTTTCCGGTACTAAAAGGTGCATGAGTGTACGCTGACGTGATTTTCTTANTTGGAAAAGCTAGGGTAGGGTAGGGTACGGTAGGGAAGGGCGGGGAGAGCTAGGGTTGGAAAAGCTAGGGTAGGGTAGGGTACGGTAGGGAAGGGCGGGGAGAGCTAGGGTTGGAAAAGCTAGGGTAGGGTAGGGTACGGTAGGGAAGGGCGGGGAGAGCTAGGGTTGGAAAAGCTAGGGTAGGGTAGGGTACGGTAGGGAAGGGCGGGGAGAGCTAGGGTTGGAAAAGCTAGGGTAGGGTAGGGTACGGTAGGGAAGGGCGGGGAGAGCTAGGGTTGGAAAAGCTAGGGTAGGGTAGGGTACGGTAGGGAAGGGCGGGGAGAGCTAGGGTTGGAAAAGCTAGGGTAGGGTAGGGTACGGTAGGGAAGGGCGGGGAGAGCTAGGGTTGGAAAAGCTAGGGTAGGGTAGGGTACGGTAGGGAAGGGCGGGGAGAGCTAGGGTTGGAAAAGCTAGGGTAGGGTAGGGTACGGTAGGGAAGGGCGGGGAGAGCTAGGGTTGGAAAAGCTAGGGTAGGGTAGGGTACGGTAGGGAAGGGCGGGGAGAGCTAGGGTTGGAAAAGCTAGGGTAGGGTAGGGTACGGTAGGGAAGGGCGGGGAGAGCTAGGGTTGGAAAAGCTAGGGTAGGGTAGGGTACGGTAGGGAAGGGCGGGGAGAGCTAGGGTTGGAAAAGCTAGGGTAGGGTAGGGTACGGTAGGGAAGGGCGGGGAGAGCTAGGGTTGGAAAAGCTAGGGTAGGGTAGGGTACGGTAGGGAAGGGCGGGGAGAGCTAGGGTTGGAAAAGCTAGGGTAGGGTAGGGTACGGTAGGGAAGGGCGGGGAGAGCTAGGGTTGGAAAAGCTAGGGTAGGGTAGGGTACGGTAGGGAAGGGCGGGGAGAGCTAGGGTTGGAAAAGCTAGGGTAGGGTAGGGTACGGTAGGGAAGGGCGGGGAGAGCTAGGGTTGGAAAAGCTAGGGTAGGGTAGGGTACGGTAGGGAAGGGCGGGGAGAGCTAGGGTTGGAAAAGCTAGGGTAGGGTAGGGTACGGTAGGGAAGGGCGGGGAGAGCTAGGGTTGGAAAAGCTAGGGTAGGGTAGGGTACGGTAGGGAAGGGCGGGGAGAGCTAGGGTTGGAAAAGCTAGGGTAGGGTAGGGTACGGTAGGGAAGGGCGGGGAGAGCTAGGGTTGGAAAAGCTAGGGTAGGGTAGGGTACGGTAGGGAAGGGCGGGGAGAGCTAGGGTTGGAAAAGCTAGGGTAGGGTACGGTAGGGAAGGCTAGGAAGACTGATCTTCGATAAAGTGTTGGGTCCGGCAACTTGGCAGGCTGCTAGGCTAGGCTAGGCTAGGCTAGGCTCGACTATGGTGATATGCGGTAGGCATTCGGATATTGTGCTTAGCGGTGCTAAGAGTGCCTGTCTAGGCACCTATGTTTCGGTGCCTTGTTAAGGTTCTAATATTTACTATTGGTAAGGTACTACATTAGTCTAGGCGCCGTCTAGACATTGCCTACTCCTTGCAGACCTTACCGAGTCGGAGCCCCTTGGCACACGCAACGGAGACAGTCCAACCTTGGTCAAACAGGAGAAGGAATAGCCACAGCGTATTTTATACCCGTGAAGCAGGCGATGCCCCCTGTGCTCCCGCGCGGCACGCAGCACTCACGCAGAGGGGGGGGGTGAAGCGCCGTAGTCTCATTCGTTTGCGACATTCCGTCCCCACGGACAATATATACGAGGGTTGCGAACATTGCCGTGCCACCCAACTCGCCACAGGCCTTACCACGTCCTGCTGCGCCTTGCTGGGTCGCTCGCGGATTGTAGCTCGCTCTTTTGCTTATGTGTGCGCGTTTCTGCATTTATCTCGTGCGTGCTTGCGTGCGTGCGTGTTGGTTGTGTTTTATTTTCGTTTTCTGTTGTTTTCGCTGTTGGTTTTGTGTCTTTGTATAGTTCTGTTGGTTTGTGTGTGTGCTGTTTTGCTTGTTCGCTTGTTTGGTCGTGTGGTTGTTTCGTAGGTTATTGGCTAATGGTGAGTTGATGTTTTTTGCGTCATCGTTTTTTTGTTTTTTTTTTGTTTGGTATGCACGTGCGCAGGCATTGGTCGAGCAAGCCGGCATGCCGATCGTCAACAAAATCCCCTCCGTGGTCAAGAGCAACATCGATCTCGCTTCCTATCTCGTGGAGGACGCTTTCGGCTCCGTCAAAGACATCTCCAAGAACGTCATCGCGCACTACAGCGTGGCTGCCAGGATGCAGGTGATTTAATATGGCCATACGACAACGGCCGTGCACGACATGAGTACACCCTCCCCCCCTCCCTCTTTTAACCCCTATTACATATATGATAATATTAATAGTATATTATATATTTATGGGTCGGGTTGGCGTCGATTGGCGACGACGCTGTAGAACACGCCTCTACCTGCGTGAGCTAGACAACCAGGGTACCGTTTTTTTTTTTTTGGCGATCACCAAGGCTGACGGTCTTGTTAGATCATTTGTGCGGGGGTGAGAACCTCAACTTTGCACAAGGGGGGAAGATCGTATCACGTAGTGTGTATATGGTAAGGCACCCACGAGGCAGATACATCGTAATACCCATTTCTGTCTCTGAAAGTGGCCACACCAGAAATTGAATAAGAAATAATCGTCAGGGCAGCCAGCCGATAAAGCGTGTTGTGTGCTACCAAAGGGTATATGCCGAGGCCTGCATCCTAGCTCCAAACGACACAGGATACTGCATGTCTGAAACCTTCATCGGTATTAGGGTCGTTCTTATCGGAGCCATAAAATTCCAAAGTTTCCATGTTTTTTTTCGCGCAATTTTTTAGATTTCCATTTTTTCCATTTTCCCCCCCCATTTATTGGAACGTGAAACCTTCCAAACATTTTGCCCTCTGAAGAATTTCCAGTGTTTCCATTATTTCCAAGATTTCCAAGTTTTCCTATTTTAAAAAAAAATATATATTGGAAATTATGGGAAAAAGCTGCTCGATAAGAACGACCCTTAGTACCGCTTGTCTGTATTTATATATTTCTACTTGGGGAAGCTATGAGGAAATCGACGGAACCCACTACTGCAACGTCTTTTGCGACAGCATCGCACCCTTCCCCTCGTTCTCCTGCCTGCCCGAAGGTACGTCTTACGCGATACCTGTTACCACTCTGATGAAACATGTAAGGCCGATTTGATTTAGCAGAAGCTACAGGAGCTTTTGCTAAATCAAATCGGCCTTATATGTTCCATCAGGTTGGTGGCAGTTATTGCGTAAGACATACCTTCGGGCAGGCAGGAGAACGAGGGGAAGGGTGCGTTGCTGTTGAAAAAGGCTTTGTAGTAGTGGTTTCCGTCGATTCCCCCACAGCTTCCTGAGGTAAAGACATATACAGTACAGGACACCTAATAAGAAACAGGCTAACAAGAAAGCCAGGCTGATATTCAGAGGAAAATAAGAAATTCGGGAGTCGTTATGTTGAAGTTAGTGTAGGAAGCACCCTCTCTCAAATAAGAAATCCAGCCTGGACCAGATTTACTGTTTCTTATTAGGTGTCCTGTACTGCAAACATAGACGAGCGGTATGCCGATGACGGTTTCAGACATGCAGTATCCTGTGTCGTTTGGAGCTAGGATGCAGGCCTCGGCATACATACCTTTTCGTAGCACACAACACGCTTTATCGGCTGACTGCCTTACATGGCAAGGTATCGACGTCAAGCGCGTTCCATTTCCCGTTCTTCTATGTTTCGTGGTGACTGTCTGTTCACTGTAGGCAAGACCAAACGTTGAAACCAGTCGTTTTTGTATTTTCGCAGGGATGTCTTCATGCACGGATGCCTTTGTTTCGGCCGATATCCAGAGTTCGGAATTCCGCCCGACATGATAATTTTAACGACTGAGAAAAGGATATACCCCTACAAACTATGCGCTAGGGCTGTCAGTGTTGTTTACTCTTCTTTAATTCCTGAATTGTTAAGAGTTGCAATAACTTGGTTGCGCCTTGTGAGGGTTTAGAATGCAAGATAAACAACATGCAACGAGGGGGTAATGAGAGAGAAGGAGCAAGCACAGCTAATAAATTTTGTACAAGTAATACTTTAACGCTGATTGAGGCACTAAAGAGTCTTACCAGGTGGGCTGTAGGTTTGTTTTGTTTTCACCGGAGTTTCGTTCTTCTATTACGAATGTTTATGAATGTTCAACCTTGAAGGACTTACTGCCCTTTGTCACATGGCAACTGAAATCATTATTTATTGTTTCATGTTACTATGCTTGTCCTTATGGTAGAGCCTATGCCTTTATGTTTTCTGTTTCTTGTGCATTTTTTCCGAGTTAAGATAATGCACTGCTTACTATTGGAGTGTGCTATCTTCAATAAAAGTTAATGGGCCGGTTTTCAGTAATTTGGATGCCGCTTACATTTGCATCCCGCAATAGATTACATGTTTCGATGTGTCCGACATACTCGTACTTCGATCAATTTACCCGCCTTTCTTTCTGTACTCCTACCGTTCAAACCGCAAGATACCGCACGCATCCGGATAGCTTGAGCTACGGACGAGCGTAAACGATACTACTACTGTACGTCTATCTCAGACAAGCACGAATGACGGGTGCTGTTCTAATCTAGGCCGGTCTATTTTGTTTCGCTATTGTTGTATACCCGCATGCTGAATTAGTTGCGTGTAGTGGCACCTTGATCGTTTTCGCGAGATGAATGTTGGTCTTGTCTTCAACTGTTTTATCGACATTGCACAAGGTTTACCCATATCTCAAGACATAAATTGAAAAAAAAAAACATTCCCATAAAGCGACCTGCATTGTTTGAACCTCCGCTGTTTTTACTTATTCACCCTTGTCTTCTAATATTTCTCCACAATGAATGTCCATCCTTTTTTTCCCCATCAAATACAAGCCTCCACTGATGTAACTCCTCTATCATCTTCATATTCTACATGCTAACCAATCTGGCCCTACCGCCGTGGGGGCGGGAGGGCCTTTTATTCCCTAGTATATGTATATACGTGCCTGGTACCACGTCGTTCATATCTGCGAGTTCGATCCAAACATCGCTTCAACATCAGCATTCTTTTCGTTTTAACTCTTAAGCTGCTAACCTCAGCCATGATCGTCGGTCGTGTTTTGCTAGTCTTCGCACATAATATAATACGAAGGATGAAGATGTGTCTTTATTTTTCATTTTTATGTTTTGCGGTACGACCCCCTTTTAGCCGCCCCCTCATCGCGCTCTCTCTGCCCGTACGCTTCTCGGAAAACTAAATGAAAAACGCAAAAACCAAAATGCTGACATACAGATCGAAAAGTTCAGGGCTTGTCATGCGCCGACGCTGATGGGCCGGCCCGGCCCGGCCCACCAATTTTCGATATGATGGGTCGCGGCCCGTCCCGGCCCATCAAAGTTTAGTTTGGTGGGCTGCGGCCCGCCCGTCAATTTTTCAGAGGATGGACCGCAGCCCGGCCCAGCCCATCACATTTTCAAATATCGATGGCCCGGCCCGGCCCGGCCCATCACATGGCAGCAAGGCCCATGAGACACGGGCTCTATATGGGCCGGCCCGACAATTTTCATGGGCCGGCCCATGTCTTTTCCGGTACTAAAAGGTGCATGAGTGTACGCTGACGTGATTTTCTTACGTTAATTGTTGATTTTTCGTTTTTGTTTTGTTTTTTTTCCCGTCTGGATTCCGAGGGACAGCTGTTTTCGACCCATGAGACACACCCGACCAGTACCCACTACTCGCATAATTCTGCTCCATCAACAACTCGGTCGGATGGCTCCCGTCCCGACTGTGGACCACCACCTCCTCGTGCTGCTGCAACACTCGCAGCAGCAGCAGCAGCAGCAACAGCTGTAGCACGTGCTGCTGCAACACCCGGTACTACTGCTGCAATACATGTTACTGCTGCACCCGGTACTGCTGCAATAGTACATACATGCTGCTGCAACACCCTCCATTGAACGAATATTACGCCAGTATAAGCAGTGCTTTTTTTTCGGCTTCTTCCCACGCTACAGCAGCAGCACAGTCCTCATCCCCGGTTCGACATCGACACAACATGAAATAAAGTGGACATCACTGCAACCTTCAGACTGAACATGTCCCCTGTCCGGGCCTACTTCACGAAGTTGCACCGGCGGTTCCGTCCGCGCGATGACCCAGGGCAAGAGCGTCATGCTGCCTGCTTCGCGCAGGCGGCAAGGAGGGTGATCCGTGCCGTCCGTACACCCACAACGGCACCAAGGCTTTCATCCGACATATACACAAGGCATCATCGTATAACAACCCGAGGCAATTTGCCAGAGATGCGTCGTACGAACGTAGCTGTTTTTGGCGGATAACGCCCGAAGCACACCCAAAAAGTCGTAGTTGTAGCAGTATTACACCACATCTCATGGGTCTCGGCCCGGCGAGCCCGTCAAAACATGTGGGCCGTCTCATAGGCACGGTGGACGCCGTAGTAGCGGTATCGGTAGCACACCTCATCTCATGGGCAGCAGTCCGGGCCGGCCCATCAAAACACATGAGCCGTCTCATAGGCCGGGCGGAGCGGCCCATGTAGAGCCCACATCTCATGGGCCGCGGCCCGGCCCGGCCCATCAAATTTCGAGAGGAGGGGCCGCGGCCCGGCCCGGCCCGTCAAATTCTCAGAGGATGGGCCGCGACCTGGCCCTGCCCAGCCGATTCAACTGTCCACTGCCCGGCCCGGCCCGGCCCATCAATGTGTCAAAAGTCTCGACCCGGTCCGGCATGGCCCATCGCATTTTCAAACGTCTCGGCCCGGGCCTGCCCGGCATGGCCCATCGCATTTTCAAAAGTCTTGGCCTGGCCCGGTCCGGCCCGTCACAATTTTCAGATCGGCCCGGCCCGGCCCGGCCTGGACACACGGCCCATGACAAGCCTTGGAAAAATTCAAATATCGGAAAACATCGTTGCGAAAGTTCCCACAGATCCTAAGCTTCCCTTCGCCCTGGGGAGTCCCCTATACTGCTCTTCAGAGTGGGCTAGTGTTATGGTATTGCATTCAATGACGGCACTGATCATCATCGTGGGCGGCGTGGCCAAGGACTTGGTGTCTCTTTATTTGTCATCCCACCCACTTCGCGTTCTCCCTGCTCGTACGTTTACTGAACAGCTAAACGAAAAACAGAACAAAACAAAACAAAACAAAACGAAAAAACGAAAAAAACGAAAAACGAAAAATTGGATTGAAGAAATCAAAATCGACGAAATCGACGAAACCGAAGAAACGAAACAATCGAAAAAAAACGAAACAATCGAGAAACCGAAAACCGGCAAAATCGAAAATCAAAATTTATATCATACCTGGGCATGTTTTTTCCCCCCGTTTTCCCCCGCAGATCCTTAACCTCGTCGGCTCCATGCGCGCCCTGGGGAGCCCCGCGGACCTGATCAGCAATGTGGGCGGCGGGGCTAAGGCTTTGGTGTACAAGCCGGCGCTGGGTTTGGTGCAGGGACCGGCGGAGTTCTTCGAGGGTGTTGGCCAGGGGGCTCAGAGTTTCGTCATAGGTAAAACCTTTTTTTTTTGCTTTTCATTAAGATAAGAGATTCGAGATATATTTGTAAAAATGAAAAACAATAGCTGTGAGATCGAGGGTTTCGTCGAAACTCATCTTTGTAATCTCTGAGTGTGTGTGTGATACTTCGATCGCGCGTACGTATATATCAGTGCTCGTGAACAGGAATAGAGTTGGTAAAACGATGTTTGGTTCGTGGGCTTGCTGTTTTAGTATATGTCTGTTTTGGCGTCTGCTCCAGGGGAAATGACGTCACGAAAACGAAACTACCGTACGAGTACAAATATTCGTACTGTTTTAGTTGGCAGTGATGGCTTTTTTTTTTATCAGTACAGTATAATATTTGTTGTTTTCGTTGTTATTTTGTTGTCAGGTAAGAGTACGAATATTTGCCTTGGATATTATTTATGTTACTCAAGTACTTTCTTCGATTTTTCTTCTGGGGCTTTTATTTTCTTGTTTTTGTTTGTTTTTGTGTTTGTCTCTCTTCTTTTTTTCATCTTTTTTGTATTGATTTTGTATTTTTTCTTTTTTCGTCCTCGTTCCCCGTGTTTCGAAAGGCACGTTACACGGGGTTTTCAACTCCGTGGCAGGCGTGGGTGGCGCTGTGAACGACACCGTGTCCTTGCTGGCCTTCGACGACGACTACCGCTCCAAGCGCGAGAGGCAGAAGAACAAGGCCATGGCAGAGCAGGGGGGCGTGGGGCAAGGCTTCGCGCAGGTGATTGGCTGACTGGTGGGCTTTTCCGTCGGTCGGACTGCTCAAGGAACTTTTTAATTTGCGGTTTGATAAATCCAACCCGGAAGTATGTGAAATTGTAGTGAAAGCCAACCCGGAACTATGTGAAACGCAAGTGAAAAATCACCCAGGAAGTATGTGAAACGCAAGTGAAAAATCACCCCGGAAATATATGAAAGCGAGTGAAAGGCTCCCACGAGAAGTAAAATATTTGGTAGGGTATCACTCTGGACGGAAATGTAAGGACCGTTCAGATATACATATCAATAAAATGAGTTCCTTATATTTTCGTCCAGAGTGCTATAGACTCTCGGGTATGCGGGTACCTAGACCTGAGCATGTTGGTATATTGCCCGGGTAAGTACCCGAGTACAGGCCCGGAGTATATACGGTATATTTAAAAAAAAAAAAAAAAAAAAACAGCTGTGAGATCGAGGATATCGTCGAAACTCATAATTGCTATATATATGTAGCTGAGTGTAATACTTCGATCGCGCGTACTTTATGGGCTTTATATGTCCTCATGCAGATATATACCGTACTAAACATGCTCTTGGAGATTATGCTACGTACATAACGACGGTCGTTTTTTGTTTGTTTTTGTTTTTTTATATTCTCTGATTCGTCGGTTATGTTTATATATAGTCCACGGATCGTCGGTTTTGTTTTTGTGAGGACAGCTGTAGGCTGTAGGATGGTTGACGGAATTGATTTATCGTGTAACTGTATCGGCAGATTCGTAGTGACATGCCATCGGTTGTGGCGTGATTGTTTCTTCGTGCGGAGTACTTGGTACAGGTATGATATAATACGTAACTTGTTCAAAATTAGGTCGCGGAACAGGCTGTGGTCTCGTGCTTGGAGCCAAGGTCTGGATTGTGTTTGCTTTGTTGTTTTGTTAAAACATATCCGGTAGCTATTTCCTTGGTTAGGTTCGATTGGGTTGGGTTGGAGTTGGGTTTGTTTGGGTTGGGTTGGGTTGGGCTGGGCTGGGCTGGGCTGGGTCATGTTGGGTTGGTGTGCGACAGCACGTGGGTTTGTGGCTGGTAGTTCTGGATGGGTGGGTTGGGTTGGGTTGCATTGGATTCTCTAATATTCCTTTCGAGACTCCTTGTGCCGTTTTTCGTGACCACGGGATTGATTGTTGCAGTGGTGGAACGTGAGAACAACCAGAAACATGGTTTACTTACCATAACATACCATACCATACCATACCATACCATACCATACCATACCATACCGTACCATACCACACCGAACCATACCATACCATACCAAACCATACCTAACCAAACCAAACAAAACCAAAACTACGCCCGCCTTTTACCAGGGGGGCAAGGACATCGCGGCAGGGTTCACCTCGGGACTGTCGGGACTCTTCACAGCACCCGTAGCGGAAGCTAAGAAGGGAGGCTTCGGGGGCTTCTTGAAGGGGGTCGGCAAGGGAGTCGTCGGTGCCGTCGTCAAGCCCGTCATCGGCGTGTCCGATTCCGTCGTCTCCGTCGTGCAGGTATTACAGCCTTTTCATTTTTGTGCGTTGTTGTGTGTGTTCTGTGTGTTTTCGTGTTTTTTTTTGTGTTTTTTATGGGGTTTTATGGGGTTTCCGAAATTAAATTGGATTTGGGTTTCGTTGGATGTGCATTGGGTTATATGGTATTTCATTTTTTTTTTTGTTAGTGTGGCATTGGATTTAGACTTTTGGAGTTGGGCTTGGAATTTTGTCTTAGGGGATGTTGGATCTGGATTTACTTTCGGATTTGGGTTGCATGTACGTACTTATTGCGGGTTTCGAGATTCTTCAAATAATGTCAAGCCGAGCGTCGGCGTGTCAAGAATCCGTCGCCTCGGCCGTGCAGGTGCTGGTTTGAGTTTTTTTGGTAGAGCTGTGTGTCAGCTGACTTTAAGCCGCCGACTTTTTTTAGTTGGCTGGCTAGAAGCCGCCGACTATGTTATTAGTTGGCTGGCTATATGCCGCCGACTAGTTGTTAGTTGGTTGACGATATGCCGCCGAATCGTTGTTAGATGGCTGACTATAAGCCGCCGACTAGTTACCAGTTGGCTGTCTATAAGCCGCCGACTAATTATTAGTTGGCTGTCTAGTTATTAGTTGGCTGACTATAAGCCGCCGACGGGTTATTAGTTGGCTGACTGTAAGCCGCCGACTAGTTATTAGTTGGCTGACTATAAGCCGCCGACTAGTTACTAGTTGGCTGACTATAAGCCGCCGACTAGTTACAAGTTGGCTAACTATAACGGCCGACTATTTATTAGTTGCGTGACTATATGCCGCCGACTGGTTATTAGTTGGCTGACTATATGGCGCCGACTGGTTAGTAGTTGGCTGACTATAAGCTGCCGACTAGGTATTAGTTGGCTGACTATAAGCCGCCAACTAGTTGTTAGTTGACTAGGTGTTACAGTTAGTTGTGTGCGGTAATTTTGCGGAGCCAATCAGACACAAAAAAATAGTTGGCTTAATTCGCCGCCACCCAACTATTTATAATTTGTAATACCTTCTCGTCAAGTCTAACCAACTCGCACCCCTACTGTAGACTTAATTGGGTAAGGGTTTTTATTTGATGTTCGATTTCGATTCTGATGTGGATGTGGATTTGGGTTTGGAATGTTGATGATCGCATTTTGATTTGGGTTTTGCATTTGGCTTTTTTTTAGTTTTGGGTTGTAATGGGGGGTTGGGTCTGGGATAGCGATTTGGGTTTGTATTAGGATCTGGTGATGCGGACTTGGAGTTGTGGTCTGGATTGTTTTGTTTGAAATATGGGTTGGGATTTTCGGGTTGTATCTGGATTTTGATCTGGATTTTGATCTGGATTTTACTCTGAATTTTGATTGAGGTCTGTATTTTTTGGGTTTTTGCTCTTTTGGCTCGGCCTGACTTTGTTTTTTGCTTGGGATGGCTCGACTAAGCATTTGCATTTCCTATATTTTTTTTTAATGAATCACGTCGTTGTTTTTTCTCGTCGGCGTGTCTTTTCTCTTTCGTCTGTCGCTTCCCCCACCCCCATCGAAAGGGATGCATGGTCCATGGTCGAACAACTAAGGCAAGCAACAAATGAGTACGCCCCCCCACCCCCATCCCCGCCCCCCCGCCTTTTTTCGGTGACAACAGGGCATTTCTAACGAGACGGAATACACCCAGCGAAGGGAGCACATGAGGCCGAAGCGGGCGCTGACCAAGGATTCGGAAACAGGACAGTTTTTTCTTCCCATCTTCTCTATGGAGGCGGCCATAGCCCAGGTGTGGTGGGGTGGTCTGAGGTGGTTGGTTTTTCTGTGTGTTCCTGTTTTTTATAGTTGCTTTGTTTTTTATTCTTGTTTAATTGGTTTTGAGTGGTGGGTTGTGTTTTGTGCAGTTTTGTTTTTTGTTTATTTCGTGTTCGTTTTGTGTGTGTTTTGTGTGTGTTTTGTGTGTGTTTTGTTTGTGTTTTGTGTGTGTTTTGTGTGTGTTTTGTGGCGTTTCGTGTCTTTTGTGTGTGTTTTGTTGTGTTTTGTGGTGTTTGGTGGGATTTTGTGTCTTTTCCGAGGGTGGTCGATTTTTTTTTCCCGACATCTCACATAATTTTTTGTTGGTTAGGGGGGGGGGGGTGTACTCATGTTGTGCACGGCCGTAGTCATATGACCATAGACCCTCGCATCCCTACAATGCCGGGACGGAGCGCGTTGGGTTTTCACCAACCAGGCAGACATTGCTTGCACCAAGCGCGAAACGCCGTGGGATATTGGGCGAGTCGCATGGAGGGTGAGCTGCATCCTGCTAAGAACCGCCTCTGAGGCGGACTTGCATATGGACGACAGCTTCAATGAGTTAATTTTTGTTGGTTAGGGGGGGGGTTACTAAAACCAAGTGAAAAACATGAAAAAAATGTTGTTTTTTTTTTTTCCATTTTCTTATTTCATCATGTGATCACAACGGTTGCAACGGTTTTCTATTCCGACCTCTGGGGGTGTGGTGTGTGGTTTTCTCTTTTTTTCTGGACGCCCTTGTCTTTTGTGTTATTTTTGTGTTTGTTTTTGCTTTTGTTTGTTTTGAATTTCGTATTTTCTGTTTTTGTGCTTCGTTTTGTTTATAAAGAATGTTGCAAGTGGTGTATCTTGCGCGACCACGGGCTGGGTTGTTGACTATATACACACAGCAGTTTCAGCAGCAGTTTCAATGGCAAGGATACATTATTCAAAACGATGGCAACGATAATGGCAGGGACAAACGGCATCAACGATACCAAACAAAAACACCACCACCAACAACCAAAACATTAACTTGCATCTCTAATATCGCGAAAACCGATCCCGACTAAAACGCTAAACCAGGCGTTGGTGGAAAAGGGGGTGGATGGCGAGGACAGCGGCTCCAGCGACAAGTACGAGTCGCACACGGAGATCAGAGACCTAACCATTATCTTCGCGGACACGAGACTGGTCATCATCAAAAGGAAGGAGGCGAGTGGAAAAAGGGGGGAGGGGGGGGGTACTCATTTGTTGCTTGCCTTGGTTATTTGACCATCGACCACGGGCCCCTTTCGAGACCGAGCACTGTTCCTACTCCTAATAGAGACGCCTCCAACTTCAGGAGGGGAGGGAGGGGTGTACTCATTTGTTGCTTGTCCCAAGTCATATGACCACTGCCCACACATCCCTGTCGAGACGGAGCACTGGTGGAGGGGAGGGGAGGGGGGGGGCAGCGCTGATACTACGCCTTTTGTTTTAGCTTTGGTTTGTTTTCAGGAAAATGTTCGTGGTTTTTATCAAGGGAAAGCAGGGGAGCCGTAAACGGGGCGGGATGTGCTCGATATCCATGCATGGCCGTAGTCGTATGGCCATAGACCCTCGCATCTCTACAAGGGGGTGATGGGTATACAGTATAGCGCTGATGGTAGATATTGTTTTAGCGTTGACGTTATTTGAGGAACTCGGGTTGATTTATTATATGAGGAACAAGCAGGCGTGCTCTAAGCTATAGGGGGGGGGTAGGACTGGTGCCAGGTGCCACTCTACCCGGAAAAGTAACGACCGTCTGCGGCTTAATACGAATACTCCAGTGGCTATTATTTTGTTGACTTATATTTTTATTTTGAGGAAATCGGGTTTTTGTTATCACCAAGAGGAACGGACATACTGGTTTAGCTACACTTTTTGTTTTTGAGGAAACCGAGTTCTCATCAAAAAGAGGAACGGGAATACCAGAAGTGGTAGTATTTTCGTGTGCTATGTTTTGTTTTTAAGGAAATCGAGTATGCTTATCATCAAGAGGAACGGACAGAGTGGTATTATTTTAGATTGTTTTAGTTGTTTTTGAGTGGATCGAGTTCGATTATCATCAAGAGGAAGCAGACAAGCCGGATTCGGGGAGGAGGGGGGGGGTAGGAGATCATGCCGTTTCTGGTCGGTGACATTGGCGGTACTACTGTAGCATTTGTTTCCACAATGACCGTTTCGTGAGAAGGCAGGGTGTGATATCACACAACGGACAGATCGTCGATTCTCAATTCCAATATTATAGATCTTTCAGGGCAGATATACTCCTGATCTGTATGATCTGTATGATCTGTATGATCTGTATGATCTGTATGATCTGTGTGACCTGTATAATCGGTATTATCTGTACGATATGTATGATCTGTATGACCTGTATGATCTGTATGATCTGTATGATCTGTATGATCTGTATGATCTGTATGATCTAGCTCTTTCTGCCGGGTGGGAGCCGCGTAATCTGCATGGTCTCGTACGTAGGGCATTGTTTTCTGGGTTGGCTCTGTGCTATGCAGATCCTCCACAAACCGTGCAAGGTATAACATACGAAGCTATCATGTCTACGAGTATAGCGGGTGTTGATCGATTCTTTCAAGGGTTTTTACCTAGGATTTAGTGTGGAATACGTACGTAGCCCGCCTCGTACGAGAGCGATGGAGAGCACCGCAAACAACAGAGCCTATGGGTATAGGCTTTGACACATCGATATGTTACAACTGTAGTTGTTCCAAATTATGGCGAATCCCGTCATTGGAGCGGAGGGTCCGCTCCTAATCCCACTGGTATATATGACCATGGTATTTACGTACCAGATGTATACCATGACAGGTGTATAGTATGTCACTTACATACAATGGTATCTGGCCACAGCCAGCTCAGAGCTGCCTGTACCACTATCGAATAATCGATGTCCCCTAGAAAAAACATGCTTCCATCAAACAAACGGTGTACCTCCCGGCGACGCGGAAGATTTCAGCCAGCGGAGCCGCGCCCGCCAAGGCTCTGATCTCTGAAAAAGCTTGCTTTACGTTTTGCTCCTTTTGATTTGTGCTCCTTGTACGAGTCACCAACAAACCAAACATAAGGCCGTATGTACACCGAGGGCTTTCAAATGGAACTTCCCTCCCTCCCTCCCTCCTCCTCCCGTGTGCTCTGTTTCTCGCCTCTCAGAATGACCTACCGGGCTCAGCGAGGCTCTCTCACAAGTTGGCTGCAGCTCCCAAACAGATGGTGAGCGCTTACCGCAATACCACAACCTCAAGCAGATAATCGATTCTACTTTTAGTATCTAGATCGTTCAGAATGGCAGATATATTCCTAATTGTATGATCTGTATGATCTAGCTCATGTTGCCGGGTGGGATCTTTGTAGTTTGCATGATCTAGGATGTTGTTTCCTGGTTTGGATCTGTACCATATACAGCACGTCAGAGCGGCAGGGGATGAACTGGAGATGATCTAGATCATGATCTATCTGTAGATGATCTATCTGCAGATGACCTATCTGCCCAAGGTGTGCATGTTTTGTCTCGGGATAGATATAGTTGGGTTTGCCTAACTCGGGAGGCGGGTAGAAAGGCGGGCGGGGGGGAGGGGGGTGTACTTATATCGTGGACGGCCGTAGTCGTATGACCATAGACCCTCGCATCCCTACAATGCCGGGACGGAGCACGTTGGATTTTCACCAACCAGGCAGACATTGCTTGCACCAAGCTTGCACCAAGCGCGAAGCGCCGTGAGGTATTGGGCGAGTCGCATGGAGGGTGAGCTGCATCCTGCTAAGAACCGCCTGTGAGGCGGACTTGCATATGGACGACAGCCTCCAATGAATTGATTTAATTTCTGGTGTGGCCACTTCCAGAGACAGCAATGGGTATCACTACGTATCTGCCTCGTGGATGCCTTACCATATACACACTACGTGATACGATAATTCCCCTTGTGCGGAGATGAGGTTATCAACCCCGCACAAATGATCTAGCAAGACCACCAGCATGGTTGTCGAGCTCACGCAGTGAGAGGCGTGTTTCACAGCGTCGTTGCCAACGGACGCCAACCCAACCTATAATATATAATATATTTATAGGGGGAGGGGGGTTAGATATTGTATATTTTATTTAATGTCGCTCTGCATGTGCTCTGGAAAAAGCGGAGTTTCTAGCTTGGGAAGCGCGCGGGCCGGGCGGGGGGGGCAGGGGTTACCGGAGGTTGAGTCATAGGTTGAAGTTTGCATACATACATGGGTCGGGTTTCCATGCTTAACCGGCGTTCCCCAGGTATATATTTCATGTTTCTAGTCGTGAACCCCCCCCCCCCAAACCCTCCGCCGAACCCAGGTGTCGAAAAAGTGGATAGAGGTGGCCAGCGTGGATGTGGTTGGTGATCGCATCGTGATCAGGCGTTACGAGGGGGGGAACCTCTCGCTCACGGCTGCCCAGCCTGCCACCAGGTGCGCGGAGTTTCGTTTTACTTGGTTTTCACCGCCGAACTATTTTACACCGGTTATTATTCCCGGATAAGTTTTCACCGATCGTTTTTCGCCGGTTGTGTTTTTTCAACCGATTCGTTTTGCAGAATTTTTGTTTTTTTGTTTACCGGCTGGTTTTTACCGAGTATGTTTCACCGATCACTTGATCACCTTCTGGTTTTTTACCGATCAGTTTTCATGTTCTAGTCTTCACCTATTCATATTCGTCTACACTGTTTAATTTGCGCCGGCTTTGCTGATAGTGCTAAGACATACGCGTTATCGTGCGTTTTTCCTTGTAAAAACCTTTGTAACTAACTATTGTTTAGAGATAAGGCTTCACACTCTATTTTCAAGTAGTCTATCCCTGGCCCACCCACCCACCCACCCTATTCTCCCTGTTTCTTAATCGACCACCCCCTCCTCCACCTCTCCACCCTCCCTGGGTTGAATTTTTCTTGTTCGCGCATTTTGTATTTGCATTTTTGTGTTTTGTATTTTTTGCTTTGTGTTGAATTTTTACCCGGCATGGTTTACTGTATTTTGTGTTTTCATATTTCGTAAAATTTTGTTTTTTGTTGATGTGTTTTGTATTGTACGTTTTGCATGTGTTTTCACAATTCGTAATTTTGTGTTTTTTGTCGATGTGCTTTGTATTGTGCGTTTTTGCATTTGTTTGGCGCTTATTTTAGGGAGGAGCTTTACCGGCAGTTCTACGTGCACCGCATGAGAATGGGCGACCCGACGGCGATGCGAGCACCAGAGGAGGTTTTCCGCAGCGAGGAAGAGGCGGGAAAGGTGCGGGATGTCCATCGTGGAGGCAGTGATAATGGCGTTGGTGGTGATGTGGGTTGGTGTTGGTATATAGTAGTGGTGGTGGTAACGGTATGGTAGCAGCAGTACAGAGTAGTGGTCCCTCTATAGTGCCGGTGTGTACCAGCGGGAAAAACCGGCGCTATAGCGGCAACCGGCGCTACTACTCCGGATTAGGGAATGTATAGGTTTTAGTATATCACCGGCGCTATAGAGGGACCACTACTTTAGTAGTAGTAGTAGTAGTAGTAGTCGTAGTCGTAGTCGTAGTCGTAGTAGTAGTAGTAGTAGTAGTAGAGGTATTAGTAGTAGTAGCAGTAGTAGTAGTAGTAGTAGTAGTAGTAGTAGTAGTAGTAGTAGTAGTAGTAGTAGTAGTAGTAGTAGTAGTAGTCGTAGTCGTAGTCGTAGTAGTAGTAGTAGTAGAGGTATTAGTAGTAGTAGCAGTAGTAGTAGTAGTAGTAGTAGTAGTAGTAGTAGTAGTAGTAGTAGTAGTAGTAGTAGTAGTAGTAGTAGTCGTAGTCGTAGTAGTAGTCGTAGTCGTAGTAGTAGTAGTAGTAGTAGAGGTATTATTATTTAGTCTTGTTATCATCGTTTTAGTAACGGTAACAGTAGTATTAGCGAGTAACTGATGTTATAGCAGTGGCAGCATCAGCGTAGTAGTAGTAGTAGTAGTAGTAGTAGTAGTAGTAGTAGTAGTAGTAGTAGTAGTAGTAGTAGTAGTAGTAGTAGCAGTAGTAGTAGCAGTAGCAGATGCCGACGGAACCTAAAGGAAAAAGTGTCCCCGGTCCACCCACCCTCGCCCTCCTCCAATTTCCCCTCACGTTGTGACTGGATGTTTGTGTTTCTGCTGAATCAGATGGAGACCGTGATGATGACGATGCAAGCGCACAGCTCGGCCGTGCAAGATTCTCTGAAGGGATATCGGTTCGGCGGTGCTAATGGGACAGATGTTCCTGCCTACAGGTTCACCGATTCCCAGGTGCGTTCCGGGGACGACGAGAAACAGCGGGTTGGGGGGTGGAAAAACATACAAATCAATATGCGTCTACACGAGTATTTCGTTTTTTTTTCTGGTCCAGCGGTCGGTCGACTGACACAAACAAGTTTGCTTTCTATTCTAGAGCTGTAGACTGGCGTGCAATTCCTACCTTTTAATTATATTTCGGGGGAACGTGTACCGAGATACCGAGATGCATGGTTTGGGGGTCCATGTTTTTTTTTTTGTTGATGTGGGCCCGCGTAGCAGAAGAGCTGTGGACTATTAAAATGAATAGTGCAATGTTCGGTAGACTTTACCGCTTAAATATCGAGCAAACGGTTAACACACACTTTTACGAGACAGCGGCACCATGGTTGACATAATACCGTCTACGAAGAAGAAAAGGGGCTGTAACGGTAAACCATTGTTCGGTTCGTTGGGAAAGCAATGTTTGATACACGCTGTGTAGGGGACAGCGGGACTTCCGAGCGCCAAACCATTGGTCGATCGGGGAAAAGTTTTGACACACGGTATATACTTGTTTTTTCTTCCATCTGGACTACTTTCAGCCTTTTTTGTGAGCATGGGCTAGATTTCAGTCACATGTAGGTTTCACGCGTCAGACAGATCTATCTACAGATACATCATGTACAGATAGATCATCTACAGATAGATCACCTACAGATAAATCATCTGGATCCAATGTTGTGCTGGATCTGTGTGTTATAGATCCAACCCAGGAAACCTGTCCTAGATCATGCTGATTTTTCAGCTCCCACGCGGCAACATGAGCTAAATCATACAGATATAAGTATATCTTCCCTGAAAGGTCTACTGCTTATACATACGTATATAGATCATGAAGCGGGAATCGATGGTCTGTTCGAGTTGTGAAATTATCTATTAATAGTGTGAAAACATCATCGATGTCATCAATGGAAGGTTTATAACGCCACCATTTCACTTATAAAGGAAAACCTTTATTTTTCATAGCCCCCCTGCAAAAACAATTCATACGTACGGACTGCGACCCGCGCTGCGGGTAGGGCTACCTAGCTACTTGTATGTACGATAGCAATGGTTTTGCTAAAACATTCCCGACCGGCCTGGGTCCTCCTTAACTGAAGAAATAACTACCCAATGCGGCCAGACCAGGTATACGTATCGACAAAATAAATCGGCCCAAGTTGATTACCCATCCGGTTCCAGTATAATTTTCCTTTTTTAAGGTCAGGTTTTGGGTGAGAGGTACATAACAGCTCGTCAAGTAAAGCAAGGAGCCGCAGAAAAGTTAGATGGCACCCCTCTACCGACCACCAAAATCAACCGGCTGACGTAAAAGGCATGCCTGCTGCATGGCCGGACGAGTGTTCCACATTATTTTATTTTCCCATGAGACTGCCACATGCGATCCCATGGGATAAAAGTTGCATGGGATAAGAGTCCCATGGGATAAGAGTCCCACGGGATAAGAGTCCCACGGGATAAGAGCCCCATGGGATAATGTTATCATGGGATAACAGTCCCACGGGATAAGAGTCTCATGCAATGAGAGTAACCCCATCCCCATGGGATAAGAGTCCCATGCGATGTCCCATCTTATAAGAGTTGCGTGGGATAAGAATAATCCCATCCCCATGGGATCCCATGGGACGTCCCATGGGACAATAATCCCATGGGATAATTCCACGGGATAAACGTCCCATGGGATAAGGATCATCCCACCCCCATGGAATCCCCATGGCATAAAACTCGCATGGGATCAGCGTCACCCGGATACCCATGGAACGTCCCGTGGGGTAGGGCCCATGGTATAAAAGTCATCCCATCCCCATGGTATAAGAGTCACCCCACCCCCATGGGATCCCATTATATGATGTCCCATGGAACCTCCCGTGGGCTGACCAGATAGTGTGATTTTCCCGGCCATATAGGCCTCTGTGTAAAAACTATATATGAAAGGGACCGTGAAAATCAACCGGCTGACGTAAGACATGCCTGCCCCTGGCCGGCGCTTGGTAGCTGCTGGATCGAGCCGAGAAGCAGCTCAAGTCGGTGGGCGTGGGGGACTGGGACCTGCTGGACCGAACCGCGTGGGAGCTCGTTGAAAACTGGTCAGTCAGAGGGGGGGTGGGCAAGAGAGGATTCGCAGGGCTTTTTTTGTTTGGTGTCTCGCTGTGTGCTTGTTTTTGGAAGGGTTAGGGTTTGTTTTTGACAGTTTTTCTTCATGGTTTGGTTCGTTTTCTTTTGTTTTCGTATATTTTTGTTTGTTTTTATATTTGTTTGGTTTTCCGTTTTTTTTCTGTTTTTCGTTTTCGTATATTTTGTTTTGTTTTGTTTTTTATTGCGTTTGTTTGTGTTGGTGTTTGTCGATTATTGATTTTTTTTGTTTACTTGGTTCTGGTACGGAAATAACTGGTACTACGGTAGAGGGGAGTATATACTATATACCCCCATTTTCAATACCGCGTTTACGCCACTCGGGGCGAGTGGCTTATTATTTATGTACCTCAGTAAACAATGGACAATGACGTCATAATTTGGCACAGCGTACTGTAGGAAAAACCCCGATGGCGGTACATACATATCGCGAAACCAAAAAAAGCAGAAACGCTTCAAGACTGCAGCACGGATAATAGGGTGTTTGGTCACTAGGCGGAGTGGCTCTGAGCGGCTGAAACCCAAAAGTGACCTTCCTTTTGTGGCACCAGTGGTTCCGTGTGTTTGGCGGCGCCGAACGTCCGTCAGACTTTTGAAACCGAAACAAAAACGAAACGAAACGAAACTAAGCCGAAATATGCTTTCTTCAAAACGAAAACGAAAACGAAAACGGTATGTAACGGGAACTGAAACGGGATTGGAAACGGAGCACAGTTGAAACCGAATACAGTAAAGGACACCTAATAAGCAACAGGGAAAGCCGGCCCAGGCTGTATTTCTTATTTGAGAGGGGGTGCTTTCTGCACTGATTTCAAGATAACGACTCTCGAAATTATTATTTTCCTCTATAAGTGTAAGCCTGGCTTTCTTATCAGGTATCCTTTGCTGTTAACTTGTGGAGAGTTATTGAGACGTCACGGCATTGCGGTATTCATAAATGAGGATGGTGATAATGATAACAAAACTTTGAGTACCTGTGCTAAGGATTTATAGTGGTTTTGCTAGTGCTATTTGCGTTAATTTCTGATGATTTTGATGACGATGGCGATCATGATCTTACAGAATCTGATCGTGATATCGAGAATGGTCGAGAACACACAAAGGTACATTGAAGCCGAAACCAGAAACCCTCGCGACCAACCGTTACACGCGGCTTTGACACACCGCACCCTGTTTTTTTTTTTCCCCCTGTTGCTGCTTCATTCATTCCACCAGGAACAACAACCATGCTGGCCTCAACGCGGGACGCTGCGTGTGCGTAGTGTTCATCAACGCGTCCATGTCTACGGTGCAGTTCCTCGAGATAAGGTACGCCACGCCTCACCTCTCGCCCGCGCCCGCGTATACGTGCGGCCTGCCCTGCCTTCCCTTCCGTACGATTTCGATATACAGTCGATACATCCGTACGTCGAAGTGCTTCGTCCAGAGCAGTTTCCCTGTACAAAATACGGGGATTTCGATGCACAATCGAAATGTATATACATAGCATATCATACGTCGTTTTTTTATTTGTCCTGTATGGCCTGCGCGTTAAAAAATCGGGGATGCCGGGGGAGAGGGGTGGGTAAAATGCGTTCGATATCATGCCATAAATCGAAAGTGCGATGGTTCGACATGTATTACAGTAAAGGACACCTAATAATAAGGAACAGGAAAGTTGGCTCAGGCTGGATTTCTTATTTTAGAGGGGGCGCTATCTTCACTAATTTCAATATAACGACTGTTGAATTTCTTTTTTTATTATAAATGTCAGCCTGGCTTTCTTAATAGCCTGTTTTTTAGCGGGTGTACTGTTCTGTATGCCCTTTAGCCTGTAGCCCGGTTCGTGAAAGCCTCCAGCACAGGTGGACGCCCCCCCCCCCCTTGTATCATGTGGGTGTAGACAAATACTTGTGGAGACATTGAAGAGGTTGTCGATACCTTGTGGGGTGTAGTTTCTCTAGATAAGGTAGGCGCCCTACGCCCTGCCCCCCCCCCCCTGTTCAACACACGTGGTTATTATCCCGCTTCCCCGCATTTGATGGGAAACGCCTCTTTTCATGGGCTTTGAGTCTTATTTTCGCCGCCGTCGCCGTGCTCCGAACTCAACCGGCATCATCGCTAAGTACTTATTCAGTCGCGTACCATACCTGGTAGGATTAGTGTGGCCCCCTTTCCCGCTTCTTCCGCCTTGGTTGACTCAAAACGCCTCAATACCTTTATAGCGCCATTTCTTCGAATGACATCGTTGTTTTTGCCGTGGTTGTTTCCTGTGAGACTCCCTCCGCACATGAGAGTGGCTCTATATGCCCCACCCAAAGAAATTACTCTTGACAGAAAGTTGTGCACGTAACCGAAATGACAATCCCGCCTGGCCTATGTTGGCAGTACAACGAACAATAAAGTCATTACACGTACAGAGCTGAGCATCAACTACTATATCGTAGGTCTTAACCCACAATTACAGCATGTTATTAAATGGAATATATACGTAGAACAAACGCGCTCCAGAGGAGCGTGTCTGACGCTATCACGCAGCTATGTGAAAAGTTGTGCTTCAACCGGTCAATCCGTCGTGCTCACTGTATCTGGTCGGTGAAAACCCGACGTGTTCCTTCCCAGCAATGTAGGGATGTGAGAGCCTATGGTTATGCGACTACGGCCATACATGACATGCGGCTAAGGAGTACACCCCCGAGTACACCCCCGCCACCCCTCTCCCCGCAATGTACACTATGGAAAAACAGTTGTATTGAGCGCCCAAATGTTGGAGATGGCTCTACTAAGAATAGGAACGGTGCTCCGTGTAGAACGGGATGCGTGGTTAATGGTAAAATTACCAAGACACGCAACAAATGAGCACCCCCCCCCCCCCCCCTGGTTGGTGAAAACCCGACATGCTCCGTCCAGGCATTGTAGGGATGCGAGGGTCTTACGGTCACACGACTACGGCCGCGCACGACATGAGTACACCCGCCCCCCGCCTCTCTGCCCCTCTCTGCCTGGTTGGTGAAAACCCAACGTGCTCCGTCCCGGCATTGTAGGGATGCGAGGGTCTATGGTCATATGACTACGGCCGTGCACGACATGAGTACCCCCCCNCCCCCCCCCCCCCCCCCCCCCTCGAATGGCTTGGCTCGACTTGGTTTTGTGTCGAGTGCAGGAAGCGCGACGGGAAGGGATACCGCCTCCTTATGGGACCTCTTTGCGACGGCGACACTCAGCAGCTCATGCCGGGAGGCGTGGCCATCCTCTTCGCTTGGGGGCACCCGTCCTCCAACATCCTCAAGAAAGGTGAGGGAGGAAATCATCCTTTATCATGTCGAAAATTGTCATATATAGCTTGACATTGTAACACCATAGTGAAGGACTCGTGCTGCGATAGAGGTGTAAGGTATACCTTTTTTTTGCTGAAACCTTTTCTGAATGATCGGGAGGGGCTCCTTACCTTAACCCAAAATCAGCGGAATGCCATTCTTGTGATGCACATTTTTTGCTTTATACTCACTCACACCATGGCATTTTTCATCGGGTAGCGCTCTTTTTGTTTTTCTTCCAAAATTCAGTTTTTGGGTGGGGGGTTGTAGAGCTCCCCTCAAGGGGCCACCCTTCGGAGGCAAAAAAAAAGGGTTGTGCCTCTCTACCTTAGGGTAGCATGCGTCGAAGGTGATATCGTGATAAGTTATGATAATATAAAGCGTTAATTATTAGGTATAAATGATGGTGCTACTAGTAGTGACACCTTCAAGAAAGGTGGGGGGCATTTATCATCATCACAACGAAACCGGTATGTTGTATGTGGACATGGGAAGGGTCGTTGTAATGGCAGTGCGAATGAGACTAAGTTGTGAATGTGACTATTCATACATGCCCTTCGCCGTTATCGCGTCCTCGTGTCCAACCCGTGTCAAGATAGTGACATGCTCACATGTCAGTCACCACACAGAGTCGCGTATGCCGACCGTTCTGTAGGATGGCTTGCGGGTATTGGTGCCCGCACTCTTCCCTCCGCTGCTTCGGTGGATGGCGGCTGGGTCCGAAGGGTTGTACGAATATGACTAGATGCGGTTGCTAAGGGAACAAATTGAGCTATCGCGCCCCGCCGACCGCCCCCCTATCGCCCCCCTTGTTCCGTCGAACGTTCCATGACGTGATCCGCACCACCGCTCTGCGCCTTACCGCCTGCCTTACCTTGACTCCCCTCCCCTTGCCTTGCCCGGCCTACACTCGCTGTTCTCCCCTCCCCTATTCACCTGCCCTCCCCCCTCCCCGCCTCACGCGTTATCGTGCACAACTCGTGTCAAAAATCGATCGGTCTGTGCAGGCTACGTGGTGATGGTGGCAGAGACGACGGCTTTTTCAGCGGTATACGCTGTGCAGGGGGAGAAGGTGGCGATGTCCTCGAAGAGCGGCTTCCAGGCAGGGTTCCTGGAGAAGACCTTGACCGAGTGGTGGAGCAAGCAGGTCGTCGTCATCAAGTGATGATGCTCGGTTGGATGGATGGATGGATGGTTGGTTGGTTGGTTGGTTGGTCGCTAGATTGGTCGGTCGTTCGCTCGATTGGTTGGGTGGTTGGTTGTTATATTGGTTGGTTAGTCGTTAGATTGATTGATTGGTTGAATGATTGGTTGGTTGGTTGGCTTGTGCGAGTCTCGTCTGCAAACGACCACGACCGAGTGGCGTGGGACAAGCAGATTGGTCGGAACCAACGATTGTCAGAGAGGAGGCTGGACGGTTGGGGGCAATCGGTTGGGTTGGTTGTTTGGTTGGTTCATGGATTGGCCGATTGGTTTCATTGGTTGATTGTCGGAAAAGACATACGACGGCTTGGTTGGACAAGCAGATTGCCGTATTCAAGGGGGCGAATGTCGAGGGGCGATTGCTGATAATCGGCTGATCGAATATTTTAGTTTTCTGGTTGGGTAAGTTATTGGTCGGTAGATTGAGTAGTTGATTGGTTGCAGGCAAAGACCATGACGGAGTGGTGGAGCAAAACAGGTTGTCATCAAGTTAGCGATGGTTGATGGCCGCCGAGATTAGTTGGTTGAGTTGTTTGACTGATTGATTGATTTCTTGATTGGTTTTAATTCTTGAGATCGAGTTCTTAACTGGTGGAGTATTTTTCTTTCGGGGGGCGAGTGGTGCAATCGTTGTGAATTACGTAAGAAGACCCATGACCGAGTGGTGATACGGAGCAAGTGGCGGGTCGCAGTCGTGAGTGTGCAACGACCTTCGGTTGATGGTGGACGAGTGTTATTGATGGAGTGATCGGTTGATCGTTCTCTGCAATTGGTGGATGCCTGTGATGGAGACCGCTGTATGATACGGCAGATGTCTGATTTGAACGGATGCGTTCGATCGATCGATCACTGTGTTCGATCACGCGATGCCTTGATTGTGGCCTTTTTGTTGGTGTGTTCGAATTTTGTTCGAGATGAAAGTCATGCCTGCGATTGATGTATAAGTCTGTGATCGATCGTAGTCTGTCGTCGATTGGTGCCTGTGATCGATCGATGTATGTTTGTCGATGCCTCCCATTCTCAAATACCCGTTACCGATACATGTCATATGACTTCGATCGGTGTCTGCGATGGATCTATATCTGCCTAATAATCGATATCTGTGAGTCGATGCCTCCCATACCATCCATAAATGCCCGTGACTGATAAATGTCTCTGCGATCGGTGACTGCGATATATCTATGGTCAGCGACGAGCATGTATGCCGGTCGCCCCGGTGGTCTGGTGGTTGACCTCGAATGTTTCTAGAGCTGATATGGAGGATTCAAGGTCTCCGTACGGAGTTTGTTTTCTTCTCAAACGGCACCAACCAACTGTCAAGAGCGCCTATGATAGCTTGGGTAGGCTCCCCACTCGATGCCAGTCGACGAGGGAGGAAAGTGCTGGACCCTTCTCGCGATAAATATGCAAAACACGTGCCGTAGTGGGGAGGGGGGAGAAGAGCCTTCTGCAGTAGGTGACCCCGGATCTGAGTAACGACTATTGATAGGAGAGGGAAGGAGCAGGAAGGACGGAGAAAACAAAATGGGATGGAAACATGGAATGTAATCTATCTGCGGTTGATCGATATCTATCTGTGATTGATTGGTGTCTACGGTCGATCGATGCCTGTTATCGATACCTCACGTCGATGAATGCGATCGATGAATGCCCGCGATCGGTGTATTGCGATATAAACCAATGTCTACCATGAATCTAAGTCTACGATCGATCGAATGGGTGCCCGCGATGGATGCGGTGTGTTCTCTACTTTTGTTGTGTTGGAGGTGTCGGTTTGGTGTAGTTGGGAGTTTTCCTTGTGTAGTGCGGCGTTTTTTTTTTTACTTTTGGGCTTTAGTGGATTGGGGCAGGAGGAGTGGGCCGGGAGGACAAGGGGAGGGGGGGGAAGAGAGAGACTATGCACGGCTTGCGTTGGACAATGTGATGGCCACTGATACTATAAATACACGAAGCACTTTCGCATGCTTTCATGGGAAGGAAGAGAGCACCCAACCGCTAAGCCCTTGTCTAGAAGTGTATCGTTCTTTGCGGGACGAAAACACGAGGCGCGGAATAGTATCGGCGGGTCCGTGAGCTCGCGCGCAATGTATCGAGTTATTATTTTTGCGGTTTTTGTTTTTTGCTCGACAACGATTTTCACGTTTCTTCTCGTTTTTGCCGGGGTTTTTGGCCCTTTGGGTTTTCGCGGGCCGCGCTGGGGGCAGGGAGTGACGGGAAGAGTCCGTGTAAATCCATCGGTCCGTGTATTTCCGTCGGTAACTTTCTTTGTAGCTAGGCTGGAAGGTGTCCAACCGCGTTGGTGATGTACTCGTATATAAAAAAATAAAAAAACAGCTATTTATAGCTGTGAGATCGAGGATTTTGTCGAAACTCGTCTCTTCGTTGTTAGCTGAGTGTAATACTTCGATCGCGCGTACGTACGGGTTTTGTGTGTCCCCATGCAGGATGTACATCACGTATATAGGGTCGACCGCATATATATATATGGACCTATACCCTCAAAACACTGAAAATTTGACCCAACGGTAATCCCAAGTAATTCCAACATCGGACTTATCCACGATCTGCTCTAGATGGTCTACAGCTGCAGATCCTAACATCCTAACCGTCTGCCTTTCTTTGTCAGATGCTGTGCAGGATGTATCTGTACAGCAGTACAGGTCCATTTCCTCAGGAAACGTATGCTGCTGTAGGATCAAGCATTATAAACCCCTTTAGGGTTTAGTTTTTGTTTCGGCTCTGAAGTACCTCTATCTTTTCTTGACCGCGGTTTTTTTACCGTGATTTTTTGTCCGTGGTTATCTGTCGCCAGTTTTTGTCCGCTTTTCGCCGCCGGGCGAAAATCCGGCCTCAAGCAAGCCGCGACCGCGCGCTCGCGGTGGTGCCTTCGCACATGTCACGCCCCGCTCCCTGGGAAGTCTCGTGTGTCTGCTCGGTAAGCTCGGCGAGGAATCCCGCTCCCCGTCCAAAATGCCGTATTCACTCGAGGAGAATCTCCGAAGCAAAAGGTGTTGATTGCTCACTTCACGCTTGATTAGTACCAGATACTTGATTAGTACGAATAATTATCACCAAACCTTGATTATTCGGCATGATTATATTTTTTTCTGAATCTTGATAATAATCATGACTCATTGTGACTGTCTTTCCATATAAATCTGCTCGCCTTGTGCTCCTTCCTGTGTATTGTTTCCCCGACAGCTCGCTCGGTGTTTATAGAAAGTTCGTACGTAGCTAATAGAAAGTCTACTGGCTTAAAGTTTCGTGAGCATATAGCTGTGCCTGATTTTTGTCTTGACAGAAAATGTCTTGACCCGTCGGCTAGACACGACCACGAGAGTCGGCGATCGCTGGCGTCTAGAGGGGGGGGCGGGAGGATCGAACTGGCTGGTTTCGTGCCTAGGCTGTGCGTGGTCATGAATTCACGGCTCGAGAGGATACCGGGGTCCAAGGCTGATGTTCGGTTCGTCACCGATTGCGTGTCCGAAAATATATGGATATTTTTGTTATAAAAAATACTTTGAACGGGTGTTTACAATTTGAGATACTTCCAGAAAGTAATTCGGAAAAAAAAACAAGCACGGTTCGAAGCTCGAGCAAACACGCCATCCAGCGGGCGAACGAGCGCGCCGCGCATCTTACGAACGGCGGCCGACCGGGCTGTCAGATAAAAAGGGTGGGGGAAGCTTAACGTGGGCGGATTCGATAGTGACACGGTCAAGAAATGCTTCATCGATGTACAGTAGGTGGCTTTTCGAGATCATCACCTGTAAACATATATATATACACGAGCTCGCTCGAGTACTCGTACGACCACACGTGACACGTGCAGCAGTACCGTTAGATGGGAGTTCCAATACAAACCCGGTCCCAGCAACGTATTTGAGGGGAGTCGCTGGAGAACTAGAGCAGTAGGAGCTGAAATGACTGAGTAGCGGCGACAGATAACCACGGACAGCAACTCACGGTAAACAAAAACACGGTCAAGAAAATACAGGGGTATATTTGAGCCGAAACAGAAACTAAACCCTAAAGGGATTTAGAACAACCGTGGTGGTTTGCGTATTCTCTATCGTGCGAGCGGGTGGGTTCGGAAGGTTTTGAAAATACAGCCTGTGGGTAGGAGGTTAGTTTGATCTTTGGGGAGGCGTTGTTGTATCGACATGATTTCCACGATTTAATCCCCCTAGGAGTTTTCTCTTCGATTTTCTGGCGGCACTACGTACTGTAAATTCACACCACTACACCACTAAAATGCGAGTATAGCAATCTGAAGCGGAGATCTGGAGGACGATTTCTGGAAGTCGGAGATCTTGTGAGGGTGACTGATCTCCGTCGGTGTGCCCCGCCGTCGACATGAGAATAACCAACCATTGAAATCGTCGTTATATTATGAAGCGCACATAATAATTGCTCCGCTCAATTCACTTTCCTCGATCCTAGTCGCGCATCGTCACAGTCATGCACAGTACGTAGTTCCACGTAACACTCGTGTCATAGTGTACGATGTGCGAGCATCGCAACCTGCTGCTGTGGGAAAAAATATTACGTGTTCGACGTTGTGGATCGTTTTTATTAGGTGAAATGGAAAAGGTCACAACCCGATTGTTGGCTTCGTACTATACCTGTACGTGTATGGAGTGACATTTTTGGTGGGTAGGGACTGGCTGGTGTGACGCCCGAGGGTCCTAAATCAATCGCCCTCAAATCTCCGCTTCAAATCTCCGCTTCAGACCTCCGCTTTAAGATCCCCGTCTCAATTTGCTAGGAGTACTATTGTGGTTTTGATATTTACTCCAGACATAAACCTAGGAGATACAAGCTCTTAGGTATACAATTGATAAGACCGAACTTGTCGGGCTTTTAGGTAATTTGTTTAGTAGGGGGAGGGGGTGTTATGTCGCTATACCCGTTGGTCCCCGAAGGTTTAAGCTAGAGGCGGGATAACAATAAAAAGTGATCCCAGCTCGTCTGAAACCTCCCCATGAAGTTTCCTTTTCAGTCCTTGTAATATCGATTTTTGTTTTTTGTGATTTAATTTCGTTTTCCCATGTTTTGCTTATTTGGCAAACGTTTTCGCTGAGCTTATTATGCCCAAACAAATACATGAAACATAATAAAGCGTTTTTTTTTGTACCGTACATCAGTACTCCTCGTGACACCTCTTTGATAATGCGCCATATGTACACCAGCCGGCAGCACGCAAGAATCGTACACACCCGCACCCCCCCCCCCCCCCCCCCCCCCCCCCCCCCCCCGGCCATTTCTGCTTCCTTCGCCTCCGTGGCCTCTCTGTGGATCCTGCTCGCGTGAGCTGCCGCCTCGAATAAGAGTCCTGGGGCGTCGCATGGTCGTATGGATACCGTTAAAACAGGTATATTTCAGTATGGTACAGCAGTACGCGGTATAAATAGATGGTACTAGTAGTAGATGGTATATATCAATGGTAGTTTCATACGAAGTTGATGGCGGTAGAAGATGGTATTTTATACTGGTGCTAGCAAAATAGATGGAATCGTCTATACAGGAGATCACTTATTAACTAACACAAAAACCAAAACGCGTAAAAAATGTTCGGAAAAAAAACAACAACAATCACCTGTATATGTGTGTGTGCCTCGTCTAGGCTGCAGGCCCACCTCTTCTGTTGACAAGTAAGTGACAAGATGTACGAGTATTCCTGGATCGTCGGTTGCGTTTTTTGGCACTCTGTCGCTGTTTTGGAATATTTTTTTGTGTGTTCGCCATTCGAGATTCAGCGTTGACCACCCTTAACTATACAGGGGGGGGGGGGGGGGGCG
>MEHQ01003232.1:0-14474 GCA_008828725.1 Saccharina japonica | reverse complement strand
CGCAGGAATATATTAGAAACCCAGACCCCATTTCGGGGCCTACGCTCTTCTCGACAGGCTGCCGTCGACCGCAAGGTTCTGCCCAGTGACGGAACCCGCATGGTTCGAGAGCAAGAAAGACACCGCAGACGCCGCGTCCTTCCCGGATCGCTTCCGCGTCGACGACGACCTCCCGCCGGCGGCGCCGTTCGCGCCGCTCCTCCCGCTCCCCTCCGGCACGCTCACGGCGTTAACGCGGACGTGCGGCCACGAGCTTGCGGCGAGGGAGTGGGTGAGACGAGCGAGCCCGCCCCCGGCGGTGGCCAGCGTCTCGCTGTTCATCCCGGCCACGCGCGAGGCCGTGTACACCACGTTCACGATAGCGCCGCCGCCGCCGCCGGCCCCGACCGTGCCCTTCGAGCAGGCCGCCTGCAAGAGCGGCAGCGCGTGCTTCGTCGCGAGCATGGGCTCCGTCAGCGCCCCGGTGAGCGCGTCCGCCCAATCCGAGGGCTCCAGGTCCTCGAGCGGGTTCGACGAGACACCAGGCATGCTCCCGCGGCCCCCTCCCCCCGCCGACGCCGCCCCGCCGGCGTCCCCACCACCAACACTGCCCCTCTGCTGCTGCTGCTGAGACCCAGCGCCAGACGACGCCGCCGTGTTGCACACGAGCCCGTCCATGCCACCGAACGACTCCTGGCAGAGCTCCGCCAGACGACACGCCCCGTCCTCGTCCCCCGGCCCGCCCATGTCGAAGAACACGAGACGCCCCGCGGTGAACGCGTCCACGTTCGGGGTGCCCTCCCCTCCCCCCCTGAGCCCGGCCGCGGCGGCCTCGTCGTTGGACATGCCTCGGTCGGCCGCGATCACCGACGCCCCGTCCATGAGGAGGCGTTTGACGATGGCGGGGCCGCATCCGCGAAGGGCCCCGGTCACCGCCACCTTGCGGCCTCGCAGGCCCTGCAGGGACTTGACCGTGCTCTTGGCCTTCGTCAGGTCGGCCTTCAGGCCATCGATCTCTCCCTGCATCTGCGTCTTCAGCTGGGTAGGTAGGTAGGTAGGTTGGTGGGTAGGTGGGTTGGGTTGAGTTTCGAAAAAAGAGGCGGGATTGAGGGGGACCTACAACAATCCCCCCCCCCCCCCCACCCCTATAAATATATTATATTTATAGGTTGGGTTGGCGTCGGTTGGCAACGACGCTGTAAAACACGCCACTCGCTGCGTGAGCTAGACAACCAGGGTGCCGTTTTTTTTTGTTATTTGTTTTGGCGGTCACCAAAGCTGGCGGTCGAGTAGATCATTTGTGCGGGGTGGAGAACCTTTGTTCCGCACAACACCACTACGTACTGGTCATATGGTTAACCAGTACCAAAAAGGATTTTCCCACAACATACCGTAGCTTTCTCAATCAACTGCTGTGGTTAACCGAAGCATTCATTTGATGATTTGTTTACACTCACGTAACCAAAACTCAGTCAGATCAAATCTCTCTTTGTCAATATTTCTCTTTCATCAACCAACCAATCAATCAACCATTTTTCTCCTCAAACCAAAATCATCATTTCCGGCGGGGGAAAAAGAAAAAGAAAATGCTACGTAGATACGTAAGGACCGTTTTCGATATATATTCGTATTGTAAACCCTTCAGAACTGCACCCGCGTTTTGTGGGTATGAAAAACTACTTGGACTTAGTGTGAGATCGTTTTTTTTCGTTCTAGCAGTAAAAAAGGGGTTGAAACCCACCAACCGGTCCTTACATAATACATACCCGGACAGAGCGTTACCAGCCATGATAACCGGCGGCGAATGTCCACTAAACTATCCCTGACGACTCCCAGCCTTCACAAAACCCGTGCACCTAAAAGACAGGCAGAGTAGAGGCAGGGAGGGAGGCAGGGAGGGGTCGTCCTGGAAAAAGTCTCGGTTCCTACATCCCTTTCCTACATCGGACTGACGAACCGACACGCTATACGGGTCACATCCAATCAAATCTAACAGAAGCACGCACGAGCACGGCAACGACGAACCGTGCGACATATCACCAAAAGTAAGCCATCAGCGGCGACAACAAAAATAAGAAGAAAAAAAAAAAGAAAAACAGAAGAAAAGAAAAAACACAGAGCCCCCATTTGAAAGGGAAGGTAAAAGAAAACCTAACGTTAAACGACGGGATTCACGCGGAGCACGAAATCCCTTTCTCTTACGTATCGCTCGTACGATATCATACCAGCGGCAGAAAGTTGTCATACGCCTAGTATCCATCCAGTCCAGCCTGCAGACAACAAAAGCTAAGTAAGACGCCGGCAAAAAGAGGCTAGGATATTGCGGTTTGGCCCCCTGGAGAGACCGCCCCCTATTATACGAAAACCAGCCAAAAAGGTGGATTGGTACCGGTTTGGCCTTGACTTCCTTGACTGACCGCTCTGCAACACTGAAGCCAGTATAACAAGGCCAAAAGGGGCCATGACTCGCCCAAAAAAAACGGCCTCCAAATAATAGCCTACTATTAATAGTAGCCTACTAATAGCCTACTAACAGCGTACTAATACTAATAGCCCACCAATACCCTACCAATAGCATATTTGTCGGGCATTACTTCCTATATACGTGTTGATAGTCCAACGAAGGAAAAGTGAAAGAGAAGAAAAAAGAAAAAAGAAAAAACACAAACAAAATACTCGTACGGTACGTATGCTGTGCTTGTTTGGCATTCCAATGAAAAATCACAACGAGCTCCAAACTCGCTCCTATCCACCTCAACCACTCCCTACCCTGCTAGCCCCTTCCCCAGACCCGCCTATCATGTAATCACAGGTTCGCTACCGACCTGGCAGCTTTGTGCACCCCCCCCCCCCCCCCCCCCCGCCCCCCCCCCAAAAACCGAGGTCTGGCCCCCCCCTGGGGGCTTTTGTCCCCCCCCCCCCCCCCCTCCCCCTACAATCCCAACATACAAACATTTTTTCACCAGCCAACAACGCATAGAGTTCGCAACTAAAGCCTTTCGAAAAAAGACTTCGCGCAAAAAAGAGAGACGGGGGGGGGAGGGGAAAAGAGACAAGCACGCATATACTCGTAGTCACACGAAAAATGATACCAGAATGAAACATAAAAAAAATGGAAGAGAGGGGACAAGACGGTAAAGAAATTCAAGACAGATAGAACCAACGCGACCAGCACGGGACGACAAAAAAAAAAAAAAAAAAAAAAAACGTGTCGAGCGCCCCCCCCCTCCTACGTCGAAGACTTCGTCCGCCCCCAAGCGAAAAAAAAGAGCAGTGCTGACCCAATGACTGAGGTAGCTGCTAGCTGGCTACCAAAATCGTTACAGCCAGCAGTAAGCATCCATCCCTCCTCCCGCCTGCCATGCCGCTTGCCATGCTGCTAGCTTGCCCTGTTCTGTTTGCCGTCCCTCTAAGAGTATGCCTAACCGACGAAGCCGAACGACAAAAAACAGACACCGAAAACAAACAAAAAAACAACGCCAGCCAAGCCAAGCCACACGCCAGTCCCGTCCGGGCGAGGCTCCTCTTTCTTCCCTTCTTCGCTAATAATATACTTTTAACGGAAACAGCAATAAAACAAAACATGTCAGGGGGACTGGTACCATACGGCAGCAGCACCCAAGCAAAGCAAATCAACGCAACGAGAGGCCCGGTAGAGCCAGAGCCAGAGCCGGAGTTAGAATCGTCGGGCGGCAGCAGAGCGAGGCAAAAAAAAGGGAGGTCTCGGGATCTTTTCTCCAAACTTTCTTCGAATTTTCTCCGAATTTTCTCCGAAATCTTCTCAAAATTCATCCCAGAATCATATCAGAGTCTTCTCCGAGCCATATCAGAGTCTTCTCCGTACCTTCTCCGAAACTCATCACAATCTTCTCCGAACCATATCAGAATCTTCTCAGAACCCTCTCAGAAGGTTCCCAGAATTTTCTCCAGATATTCCTCTCAAACTCCGGTTGGACGCAGTGTGATTTGTGGCGATGGATGGGCAGTCAGTCGGTTGCATATCATGGCACTCGGGGGTTTCCATCGTTTGTGTGAGAGCCGGGGTCTGGGGGGTGGAGGGCGGGGGCGGGCGGTACTCATGTTGTGCCACGCCCGTAGTCGTTATGACCATCGACCTCGATCCCTACAATGCCGGGACGGAGCACGTTGGGTTTTCACAACAGACAGACATTCTGGGGAGGGGGGGGGGGGGGGCTTGTTTAGTTGTGGTGGTAGGCTGGGGCTAGGGTCATGGCGCTCGGGGTTTCGATCTCACACGGGGTTTGTGGAAGGTGGGGAAGGTTGGAAACATAATTTTTTTTTCGTAGTACGTAGTGGCGCCCGTCTGGCCAATGGCGCTCGCTCGCTCGCTTGGTGAATTCCGAGTGTTTTCCGCCTGCACTACGAATATACAGCAGTACAAGTATATATATACATGCCAGTGCAGCACCCAAACCCTTCGTACCGCTATATATGCCGCCTTGTTCTTTGCTCACGTCGTGCAATATACGTATTTCATCATACCCATTCACCGCACGGTCAGGTGCAATGCGGTGAGGTGCGTTGCGGGGCATCGTAGCCCCCTCCAACCGTTCTCATGCAAAACCTGGCACCCTTTGGCCGCAAAAGACAACAAAACAGCCCTGTGCCGTGCTGATGGAGTGAAGTGAATGCCTCCTCCCCCCGCCGTCGCCGCCGTCTCGCGCACTGCTGTGGTACGTTCTACACCACGTTCCCCCTACGTAACCACACCCCAATTCCCACTCTGTTCCTGCCTCGGGAACTCTACGCTGCCTCCAGACCGTAAAAAAGTGCCCGCCAGGTTTTACTCGGAAAGAACCTCGTGTTTGCAACCACCATGACGCGAGACCGAGACGGTACGTAATCGGAGGCGTTTGTGACCGAAGGGAGAGCGGGGATCGCACTATCTAGGACAGCTGTTCAATTCAACCCTTTCGCTACATCAAAAAAACATCCCGCACTGGTATATATGTATATGTGATATATACCAGGTACGTGAGCAAACAACCAATAGTTTTATCCTCAAAACACATGGTTGCAGTTTTAAGGGTGTTACGCCCGAGGGCCCCGGCAAGAGCAAAAGGCCAATTCAAGCAGCCACCCCCCCCCCCCCCCCCCCCCCGTCTATGGTCATACGCCTAACGGCCATGCATAAACATGAAGTACAACCCCCGCACAAAATACGACCCCCCTTCCCTTAAAAAACGCAACTAGACCACTCCAATCATCCCCCACCCCCTTCCAACCCCCCCTTCCAACCCAAAACACCCCAACATTACACCACTCAAAATCAACCATTCCCACCTGCTCAAGCCTGACAGAAAGAGCCTGCTCCTCAAGCTGCTTCTGCTTCTCCTCCTCGGCCAGCCGAACCGTCTCGGCCTCCTGAGCCTCCTTCTCCTTGCGCTTGCGTACGAACTCCTGCATCTCCCGCCCGACCGTGGCCCGCGTGTTCTCTCCCCTCACCCACGCCTGGACGACCACCGCGGCCTTGCGCTCCTTGAGGAACTTCTTGCGCACCAGCCAGCAGCGTATCGCCGTCTGGAGCTTGGTGATCGAGTTCGCGATCATGGCCGTCCTGAAAAAGAGCAAAACACAAAAACGGAGGGAAAGAGAGAGTCAGAGGGGGGTGATCGAGTGATGATGGGGATGAATGAATGATGAGCGATGGGATGAATTGTGCAAATGGAGAGAGGGGTGATCGAGTGGTGGGGATGAATGATGTGCGATGGGATGAATCGTGAAAATGGAGAAAGGGGTGATGAGTGATGGTTATAAATGATGAGCGGTGGGATGAATGGTTGGGAGATGGGTGGTTGGATATTGATGATGGGTGATGGATGGCTAGGAGATGGGTTGATGGAGGTGGACGGATGATTGATTTTGAGGGTGTAGGTAGCTTGCCAAATATCCTGGAAAATGGTTTTGACACATACCCCTGGAAACGAGGACGAATAGAACCAACCCTACCTAAGCCTATAACCCTGAGCCGGTCAGACCCAATCGATCAACCAATGGTGATAGAGCGTTATATAGCCCCTTTGTCGCGTAGACACAGCAGTGTGCGTGTGTGGCAACCATTTTCTTGACTGAGTGGTAAGCTGTATCGGATGGGGTTTACGGGGGTGATTCACGATGGTTGGCGTAGGATGCGGATCGTGATCGATGTGGGTGATTCGTTTTGAGGCATCATGTATGACGGACGAGTGACGGTAGGTGGGTGACGGGGTAATGGCTGATAGATGATGGATGATGGGTGATCTATGATGATGCTCGTTGACGGAAGATGAATGACTGATTGGTTGTTGGTTGAATGGTTGACCATTGATGGAATATGTATTACGAGGCGATATACGATAGACAACTTTATCACGCCCGCTGATCGAAGAAAGCAAAAAACAAAAACATAAAAGCAACTTTATTGGGGGTTTTTTTCATCACACGCGAAAGAAGCCTGGCCGTACCTGAGCCTCTCTATGCTGTTGAAGGCCTTCTGCTGGAAGAACACCTTGGTCAGACCCATCTGCATCCCCACGTCGCGGCACAGCGCCATGAACTGCTCGTCCGTGGCGGCCTTCGCCGGCGCCTTGGTCACCTTTTCCACGATGGACACGACCAACGCCTTGCACACTGCTCGCTCTGACTCCTGGTCGATCTCTCCTCCGTCCTGATGGACACAAATTCAAGAGAGAGGGAAGGAAGGGAGACAGAGAGAGCGAGGGAGGGGAAACAGAGAGAGAGAGAGAGAGAGGGGAGACAGAGAGAGAGAGGGAGGGGAGACAGAGAGAGAGAGGGGAGGGAAACACAGAGAGAGAGAGAGAATTAGAGACTCCAGGAAAAAAATGAAAAAACATGCTGACAAATAGCAACCAAAGTCACACCAAGCCAAGTCATNACAGACAGACAGACAGAACATGCAAACATCAAAATAGACAGACAGACAGACAGACAGACAGACCCACAAACAGAGCGACATAAAATTAGCAACCAGTCACTACCGAATCGTCAGATTTTGAGCGGCGGCATGCACCTATACCGCCCAAGTCTAGGGTTCTCGCCTGATCGTCGTGGTTGACCATACGCAAGTCCCTGTGTCCTTCCTCGCTAGACCGCGTAGTCGCCACAAGCTTCACCTGCCAGAAAATGACAGGTGTTTAGGAGGGAGGGAGGGAGGGAGGGGGGAAAAAAACATGTTTCGTACCTGGTACGAAATACTAAAACAGAATGGACGTACCATACTCGAATTGGCAACCGTCAGTACTTGGTACGAAATACTAAAACAGAATGAATGCAGAATGTTCAAATCGGAAAACCATTACCTTTTCTCAAGGTACCACACTCCGAAGACAAAAAAAGCCCAAAACATATGTTTAGCGTATTGCGGAATAAATATGCCGTGACAGAGGCGTGTTTCACTGCGCGATACCTTGGACATGTCCACCGACCAGAAACAATATCAAAAGATCCAAAACACCTTTTTGAGCGTATTGCTGAATAAGGATACTGTGAAATTTGTGAATTTTTAGTGATATTCGTGATATTGTGGCATTTTGTATTACTTGTGATATTCGTGTTATACCGAAGTATGGATACAGTAATGCGCCAGCAGCCCAGCAATACCGGCACTATATATAGCGGCAACCGGCACTATTCCGTACACTGCCACACTGGCGAATCCCATCTGTCTGTGCCAAGCGATTTCACCGGCACTATTTAGCGGGACCACTACTGTTATATACCTGGTATACTATTGCGGGGGAACACAGTAAATAGGACCACATATTGATGGTTGTTGTTGTTGTTGTTGTTGTTGTCGTCTTCACATTAAACTCGTTTCAGTTGCTAATCCCTATAGTCTGATCTAGCAAGATCACGGCCCGTGGTCACAAAAGTGCTAGAGCCATCAGAGAATCCTAAAGAACACGCACACTTAGCAGGGAAAGGATACACAAGTCCGAAGAGGTACACCTAAAATCCCTACAGCATGTTATGCGTGTCCAAAACTGAACTACACGCCCGCAATGGTAAAAATAGGAAAATGTATTGGTTTTTGTGTGTACCGTACTACGGTCCTATTTGCTATGGTCCCCCGAAATACTGTAAAACAGAAAACAATATCTCAAAAGCCCAAAGCTTCCATTTCGCGTACAGAAATATGGAATAACGATGCTGTGGTATATAACACTGGCTGTGATACATACCTTGGACATGTCCACCGACCCTGCCGGCGCCGCATCGTACCCAGCCGTTTGCCCCGTCACCTCCCCCTTCGGCTTGTGGTACAGGAGCTCGTTGCCGTGGAGGTCGCAGAACAGCCTGCCACAACCAGCCGTGTCATTAATAAGAGACATGCCAGGGAAGGCAAAACGTGCGCTGTCAAGGGGTGTGTGCCCTATTAATAGTGTTCCTCGCTGAAACCTACGGTAGAATTGGTGTCGATCAAGGCATGCCAAGGCATGTCAAGGCAAAACGTTGCTGTGTGTCAAAGGGGTGAAGGTGCTGTCTCCTGACCACGCTTGGCCACAGCAGCAGCGTCATTGTCCTATATGATGTGTTCATAGCCACAACCGAGCTAGAGACAGAGACAACAGCGACAGTAACAGTGCCAACAAAAAGCATAACTTGAAATATATTCAGAAATACCAAGGTGGAGAACAACAGGGAAAAGTGGGGGGAGGAAGAAAAAATGACAGCCGTGTGTCACAGTGCCAAAACCATGCTGTAGAAACAGTGGGAATGAGCGCCAAAGCAAGCGAAGCAAGCAGAGCAAGCAGAGCAAGCAGAGCAAGCAGAGCAAGCAGAGCAAGCAGAGCAAGCAGAGCAAGCAGAGCAAGCAGAGCAAGCGAAGCAAGCAGAGCAAGCAGAGCAAGCAGAGCAAGTGTAGAGCAAGCAGAGCAAGCAGAGCAAGCAGAGCAAGCAGAGCAAGCAGAGCAAGCAGAGCAAGCAGAGCAAGCAGAGCAAGCAGAGCAAGCAGAGCAAGCAGAGCAAGCAGAGCAAGCAGAGCAAGCAGAGCAAGCAGAGCAAGCAGAGCAAGCAGAGCAAGCAGAGCAAGCAGAGCAAGCAGAGCAAGCAGAGCAAGCAGAGCAAGCAGAGCAAGCAGAGCAAGCAGAGCAAGCAGAGCAAGCAGAGCAAGCAGAGCAAGCAGAGCAAGCAGAGCAAGCAGAGCAAGCAGAGCAAGCAGAGCAAGCAGAGCAAGCAGAGCAAGCAGAGCAAGCAGAGCAAGCAGAGCAAGCAGAGCAAGCAGAGCAAGCAGAGCAAGCAGAGCAAGCAGAGCAAGCAGAGCAAGCAGAGCAAGCAGAGCAAGCAGAGCAAGCAGAGCAAGCAGAGCAAGCAGAGCAAGCAGAGCAAGCAGAGCAAGCAGAGCAAGCAGAGCAAGCAGAGCAAGCAGAGCAAGCAGAGCAAGCAGAGCAAGCAGAGCAAGCAGAGCAAGCAGAGCAAGCAGAGCAAGCAGAGCAAGCAGAGCAAGCAGAGCAAGCAGAGCAAGCAGAGCAAGCAGAGCAAGCAGAGCAAGCAGAGCAAGCAGAGCAAGCAGAGCAAGCAGAGCAAGCAGAGCAAGCAGAGCAAGCAGAGCAAGCAGAGCAAGCAGAGCAAGCAGAGCAAGCAGAGCAAGCAGAGCAAGCAGAGCAAGCAGAGCAAGCAGAGCAAGCAGAGCAAGCAGAGCAAGCAGAGCAAGCAGAGCAAGCAGAGCAAGCAGAGCAAGCAGAGCAAGCAGAGCAAGCAGAGCAAGCAGAGCAAGCAGAGCAAGCAGAGCAAGCAGAGCAAGCAGAGCAAGCAGAGCAAGCAGAGCAAGCAGAGCAAGCAGAGCAAGCAGAGCAAGCAGAGCAAGCAGAGCAAGCAGAGCAAGCAGAGCAAGCAGAGCAAGCAGAGCAAGCAGAGCAAGCAGAGCAAGCAGAGCAAGCAGAGCAAGCAGAGCAAGCAGAGCAAGCAGAGCAAGCAGAGCAAGCAGAGCAAGCAGAGCAAGCAGAGCAAGCAGAGCAAGCAGAGCAAGCAGAGCAAGCAGAGCAAGCAGAGCAAGCAGAGCAAGCAGAGCAAGCAGAGCAAGCAGAGCAAGCAGAGCAAGCAGAGCAAGCAGAGCAAGCAGAGCAAGCAGAGCAAGCAGAGCAAGCAGAGCAAGCAGAGCAAGCAGAGCAAGCAGAGCAAGCAGAGCAAGCAGAGCAAGCAGAGCAAGCAGAGCAAGCAGAGCAAGCAGAGCAAGCAGAGCAAGCAGAGCAAGCAGAGCAAGCAGAGCAAGCAGAGCAAGCAGAGCAAGCAGAGCAAGCAGAGCAAGCAGAGCAAGCAGAGCAAGCAGAGCAAGCAGAGCAAGCAGAGCAAGCAGAGCAAGCAGAGCAAGCAGAGCAAGCAGAGCAAGCAGAGCAAGCAGAGCAAGCAGAGCAAGCAGAGCAAGCAGAGCAAGCAGAGCAAGCAGAGCAAGCAGAGCAAGCAGAGCAAGCAGAGCAAGCAGAGCAAGCAGAGCAAGCAGAGCAAGCAGAGCAAGCAGAGCAAGGCAAGGCAAGCAAGGCACGCAAGGCACGCAGGCAGGCAAGGCAGGCAAGGCAGGCAAGGCAGGCAAGGCAAGCAAGGCAAGCAAGGCACGCAGGCAGGCAAGGCAAGCAAGGCAGGCAAGGCAGGCAAGGCAAGCAAGGCAAGCAAGGCAAGCAAGGCACGCAAGGCAGGCAAGGCAGGCAAGGCAGGCAGGCAAGGCAGGCAAGGCAAGCAAGGCAAGCAAGGCAAGCAAGGCAAGCAAGGCAAGCAAGGCAAGCAAGGCAAGCAAGGCAAGCAAGGCAAGCAAGGCAAGCAAGGCAAGCAAGGCAAGCAAGGCAAGCAAGGCAAGCAGCGCAAGCAGCGCAAACAGAGCAAACAGAGCAAGCAGAGCAAGAGCAGCAAGCGCAGCGAGCCGAGCAAGCCAGCCGAGAAAGCCGAGCATTCAGAGCAAGCAGAGCAAGACGAGCAAGCCGAGCAAGCCGAGCAAGCCGAGCAAGCCGAGTAAGCCGAGCAAGCCGAGCAAGCCGAGCAAGCCGAGCAAGCCGGGCAAGCCGCGCAAGCAGAGCAAGCAGAGCAAGCAGAGCAAGCAGAGCAAGCAGAGCAAGCAGAGCAAGCAGAGCAAGCAGAGCAAGCAGAGCAAGCAGAGCAAGCAGAGCAAGCAGAGCAAGCAGAGCAAGCAGAGCAAGCAGAGCAAGCAGAGCAAGCAGAGCAAGCAGAGCAAGCAGAGCAAGCAGAGCAAGCAGAGCAAGCAGAGCAAGCAGAGCAAGCAGAGCAAGCAGAGCAAGCAGAGCAAGCAGAGCAAGCAGAGCAAGCAGAGCAAGCAGCCCTTCCCCCCTCCCCTCCCCTCCCCTCTCCTACCGCCTCCTTCAGACCGCACCTGAATACCCAAGCGCACGGGGAACCCAGCGCGGGCCACCCTCACAACCTCCAGCACGCCGGCGTTCCTCAGCTGCTCCGCGATGCGCTCGAACGAAAAGTTGGCCGGAGACAGGTCGTCGTTCGGCTTGATCGTGCGCACGTAGTGCGGGTGCGTCTTGTCCACCGTCGAGACCAGATTGTTCAGGTTCTCGCGGAACTGCGCGCCCAGCGACTTTGCCCCGATCGTGGTGCGCCTACCGCGTCGGGCGGCGGCGCCGCCGCTGGCGGCCGAGGCTCCGCCCCCGCCGTCCGATCGACGGGGGTTTCCCTTTACCTGGGGAAGCCAGCGTTGTCAGGGGACGGGGGACGGGGGGGGGTGTACTCATGTTATATGTTCATACATATGTCATGCATGACCGTACACAGGAAGGCCACAATGACCAATCACGGACCGACAAAGGGGCCACAATGACCAATCACGGAGGGAAAAAACGTATTTTCATTGGTGGTGGTGATGGCGGTGGCGGTGGCGGTGGGGCGGGGGTGGAGTGGCAGTGGTGGTGTTGGTGATGGTCGTGCGTTCGCTCCATGAGCCACAGCCAATGATAAATCAGCTGATGGGGGTTGCGTTTTCCACACCTTGGGGGACGGTTTCGACCCGGGGAATATCCGTTTTCGCCCCCGGGTTATTTGGGTTGTAGATGTATGGAATTATTTCTGACCCGGGGATGGGGCCTTATCGCCCCCCGGTGCGGCGGGATCGCGGCATTGTCCCGTGGGGAAATTCTCGTGGTGGCAGTGGTGGTGGGTAGTGATGAAGCGGTGGTGGTGGTGGTGGTGGTGATGCGCTGGCTCCATGAGCCCCAGCCAACGATAAATCAGCTGATGGGGGTTGCGTTTTCCACACCTTGGGGGACGGTTTTGACCCGGGGAATGTCCGTTTTCGTCCCCGGGTTGTTTGGGTTGTACATAGACGTATGGAAGTATTAAGCATTTATGACCCGGGGGTGGGGCCTTATCGCCCCCCCGTGCGGCGGCATCTCGGCATTGTCCCGTAGGGCAACTCTCGTGGTGGTGGTGGTGGTTGTGGTGGTGGTGGGGTGGGGTGGGTGGTGGTGGATTGGTAAATTCACCCCCCTCTCGACGTAGGCGCACACTATTGCTGTACAATACGGCGAACACAGAACCGAAGGTCGCACACAAAGCAACGCCTACGTCGTCTATATACACGTCTCTCCCACGAGCGCCGAGATACTTTTGGCAGGACTATTAATAGGACTGCTGCAACACGAAAGAGGTTGGTCCGATGACAACACTGGTTGTCAGTGGAGGAGAGCGCCCCGTTGGCTGGCCGATTACGGATGGGCAAACACCACCAAGAACCACCAGGCATTCCACTAAAAGGGGAAAGAGAAAATCACACCAAATCACACACCAAAACAAAATACACCAAAAATACAAAAACTCAGAAGCGTTTATACGAAAACGCATGCTAAAACAAACAAAACAAACAAAACGCGCCCACTGAAAACACAAAACAACATGGTATGTACAAACAAAACACCCACAACAGTAGAATTAATGCAAAAACTCAGAAGCGTATATATACGAAAACGAATGCTAAAACAAAACAAACCAGAAGAAAAAACGCACCCCCTAAAAACATAAAAAAAACACATATTATACGATTATACATATCAGAAACACCCACAACAGACAGTAGAATGTCCCAATAAAGGCTCTTCGTATTTGGGGGACTTTTTTCAGCTACAAATTCAACTAGACTATAGGGCCAGGGCTCGTAGGGCCATATAGGGGTAGGGGACCAACCAAACTATACACTATACCGACCCCTGGTTTACTACGGTACTACGGGCGACCGTAATAAATACAACCCAAAATTGTTACTAGTAGTAAAAATAGGGAACTATACGAGTATAGTACTGGACGAAGCATGATAAGTAGTAGATCTTCCTGAGGTAGCTATTTAGGCACTCTGATTGGCTAAAAGGGGTATGTTTTACGCGGCTCAATCAACTTGGAGTCTTTTCCCAGCCACAAGCATCCCGAGTCACCCTACGAGAGTATTTCCAATCTCTCAGCATCCACGCCGGCCGAGTCAACCTAGAGTCTTACCAAGCACGGCATTCCAGCACTGACCACTGGCACAGGGTTAGGGTTCGGGTCGGAGGGTCGGCTTCAGGCGCCAAGCACAAAACCCCCGTACGTATCCACTATATCAAGGTTCGTCCACATTGTGTGTACCGCAGATCCTATTTTCAGCTACAAATTAAACTAGACCACAGGGCTAGGGCTCGTAGGGCTATACAGGGGTAGGGGACCAACGAAACTATACACTATACCGACCCCTGGTTTACTACGGTATTACGGGCGACCGCAATAAGTACAACCCAAAATTGTTAGTAAACAAATAGGGTAGGGAAATATATAGGTTTTAGTGTGTACCGTAGGCCCTATTTACTACATTAGCCTACCCCGAAATGCGATAGCTGACCTGAGTGGTGAGGAGGTGTATGGCATCGTTGAACGCGAAGCCCTCCAGGCGGATGCTGTTGACGGCTACGAGGTAATCGCCCTTCTCGATGCGACCGCCCGACTCCGCCGTGCCAGTGCTGCCGTCTGATCTCTTCGGGAAGGACTTCACCGATAGCTGCAGCAGTGCATACAACGCAAAAGAAGGAAAGGAACAAAAAAACGTTAGTGCGGTGGTGGGGATGTCACAGGCATAGTTACTACGAGTACGGCAAATATGCGGCGCAACCACCTGATCTAAGTGCGGTGCAACCTAAGCCAGTGAACTTCAGCACAGATAGATATTGAGTAAAAAAGCGGAGCATCTGACATGACTTAGTGTGGCACCCGGGGCGGCATGGTATTATTCGTAGCATGGTGGTGTGGTGCGATACGGTGTGTATGTATATGAGGTACCGGGTACGGTCTGTGATCCTCATCGAATGAACAAGACCCCAGCAATCGCCACTGCTGCTGCGATACTTGTTATCATCCTCGACCCGAGCAACATCATCACCATCACCATCGAACACCACCAAGAGCCTCATCATCAGCATCACCATCGACGTCCCGACAAACACCAGCCATCCTCCTCCTCCTCCTCCTTTTCCTCCTCCTCCTCCTCCTCCTCCTCCTCCTCCTCC
>MEHQ01002345.1:80579-140390 GCA_008828725.1 Saccharina japonica | reverse complement strand
CGTACAGTAGCTATGCCTGGTATTCATCATGTACATACAGCAGCTTTTTTAATGTTGCCTGACGTTAATGAGCAGCGTCCTCCAAGTATGTATGTATGTATATATGTGCTCGTCAGGTGCTTGCGCACAACGCAGCTTACATCAGCGTCCTCCACATTGATTATCGTCGGGTGCTACCGCACAGATCATGAAATCGTGGATAGACTCGGACTCTCTCCCAAGGCATGGGCCATGCGCCATAGAGAGCACGACGATTGGTTTTGTGCTTCGCATGACAGACACGAACGGCCGTCTGACCCACTCCGCTTGATTTCTGGCAATTCCATTCAAACAATATTTCACGGACGCGCATACACCGGGTTGCTAGCTGGGCGGGGCACGCGCCCCGACCCGCTCCGCACCGCCTTGCCTCGCCTGCGAAGTATTATGTATTGTTGTCAGAAATGCGTAAAATAGGGGGACGTACGGGAGGGGAAAGATGGTGTGCCATAATACGTTTAGTGCCTTTCGACTAAAATGTCACGGAGTACGGGGGAGTCAAATGTATGGTAAGCCTCCGCACTGTAAATCGATGGTAGTCGAGTCTACGTCACTGAGGTTATGTTTTTGGAAAAATACGAAATTGGGGATTAGTTTTGAATAACCCCAAAATTCGCAAGTATGATATCAGGTCGTGACAGATATTGGGCATAGGCAGTCCAAGGCCGGTCGTGCCAGTACAATTGGAAGTACCGGAAACACGGCAGTTTCGCGAGCTTTAATATATATATATATATTTATTAAGAAAAAATTGCAGCATGCCGGCACCATTGGGTAGTTGCTCGAAGTATCGGGCGATAAAACAAAAACGGGGCAGCATGTCTGACCATGTTGTGGAGACGAGGATGGGTTTTTGCCCGCAATTTTGAAGATTGACGCACATATCGGTAGTTTGAGTAACCCCAAAATATATATGTAAAAACGTTCGGCAATAATTAAAAACGGAAAACATCCCCCTGAACGTCACGAGAAAGGCGAATACGTATCGAGTACGAGCTACTATGTCCAAGAAACTCGAATACGTCTGTGCGGCCGTATTTCTACTCATTTTGTTTCCGGCCAACATTTAGGTACTTGTTTGGTCGATAGCTGGAATACGTCGGTGCGGCCTTTTCAAGTTTGTGTGACAATTATCTGATTATGATGGAAAAAGCAGTACGGCTGTTTCATATATTAAGCATCTACCATATTTTGTCACTTAGAAGAAAGGGCAGAAGACGCGGCAAACAACAACGATTTACGGCCAGGATTGGACAGTAGGTATGCGAACTGTGTAGCCTAACGGCACTAATGGAAAAAAATAATATTAAGAGAAAAAAAAAGAGAAAACAAAAAAGGGACAGCAGTCGTAGCAGTCGTACGTGTTTATTACTAATGGTAGGACAACGATTGTGACTCCGCTGTAAGAATTCGACTCGAGGTGAAGCGATAATCTGGGGCACGAGACGATGCGAACACTATTAGTAAAATGCTGGATACAAGACCTAATTAGCCCGTGAACCAATAGGGTAGCCTGTGCATAGGCAAAGCTCGAAAAACGAAAAAACAAACAACAAAAAAGAACACTGCCGTGCCTACAAGCAGATGTATTAATACTGCTTGTTGCAGTCGTTTATTTGCAACATGATGAACCTGGCAAAAGGGTTACGGTTTACTGCTGCATAGTATACGTGTATCCGGGTGTACGTGCATATACTATCGTGTATACTTCGTGTATACCTGTAATTTTTTCCAAGGCGAGGGTACATACTAGACTCTGCTGTTTTGCTGTACACATTCATAGCACACCCTGTCAGAGCCGAGCTGTCGTACGTATGAATAGTACATATAAGAGGAAACGAGAAATAAAATAGATATAGGAGCTGCAACCGATACAAGCCTGTGGCCGCGTATGCTATACGATAGCGGCTTATTCCTGCACAGCAACACGTACTACTCTAAACAGCACGATATAGCAGTGTTATTTATATGCATGGAAAGACATTTTCCAGGAAAACAGCCTGGTGCGAGTACGCTTCAAAACTTAAAAACGCTGGAGGCAGGTGTGGCAGAGGGCAAATAAGGCGCTCAAGGTTTTGGGCGTTGAAAGTTGCAAGCGTGCCAGTCGGTTGCATGTATCGAGAGAGCTCGCCCAAATCTGAGTCTGGACGGCGACCGTGTGTGCTCCATAGATAGCCCAAGGTGATCGCTGGTACTACTACTACTACTACCACAGCAGCTATCGAGCACCAAAACATTCGATGCTATATCGAGAGACTAATGAGCTAACGAACTGCGAAATGCTCTACTCCGCACCGGGTGCTGGGACTACCGTGCTAGTGAGACTCTGTATCACCTACGAGAGGGGAAGCCACTGCCTACAGCACAAAGGAAAGCAATGCATGTTGCCTCGCTCACTCGTGTTGTGCTTGTTGGCTACGTGCTACTCTGCTCTACGAAGCTGAAACTAAACTAAAACATAATAAAATACTAATGACTCGTCTATTTAACCCTTCTCTGCATGAGAAACAAAAACAAAGGAAAAAAACGTCTTACATATGGAAGAGAAGTGAAAGCGCTCCTAGCTCAGCGGTCCTGCCGACGAAGTCAGGGTGTAAAGAGGTGACCGTGTAGAGACGATGGTAGTAGAAGGGAATGGAAGCGCTGGAGCGTTGCCGAGCTTGGAAGCAAGCTTCTTCTTCGGTATGGAAAGATCTCTTATATTACTATTAACCTCTGATGATGTTGACTTAGTGGGAGACAATGGCCTGGAAGACGAGTGACCGAGGGTGGGGGAAGGATGCGCGAGAGCCTTCCTTCGGCTCTCGGGATCTCCTCTCCAATGGCCCGCAAGGCGGGCTGTTACAAATCCCCGCTACTATTATAAGTCCGTTACTCGGCTAGATCTACTTCTCTAAGTCTATGGCCTATTCGCTTATGATAATCTTTTCATATAAGAACATTCCTATATGCTTACGAGAACTTCTCATACTTGTCGGGAGTTCCGACATTAAGGAACGTTCTAGGGGTTTAGAACGTTCTTCTAGCCCCGTCTGGCCTACCAAAGAGAACACGCGAACAATCTTTGCGGTGTCCCAAAACTCAACCATCTATAGCTTTAAGGCACCACATCACAATCTCATCCCTGGACCTCAAATCCTCTATACATGTACAACTGCAAAATTCCGGCCACGTAAAACGAGACCACACCCGGGTCGACAACGTCCCGCATAATGTGGAAACCCCAACCCCACCGACTGATCGCTGATCGGCTGGGGCTCCAAAGAGAAACAGCGACAAGCACCGCCCGGGGAAAATAGCCCCCCATCCCCCGATCATTCATACTCCAATTCATCTACAATTCCAACGAAACAGGGACGAACACAGAGACCCCCCAGGTCGACACCGGCGCAGTTGAGAATGCCAACCCCGCTGGCTGATCGCTAGTTGGCTGGGGCTCGTATGTAAGACCAGCGCCACTCGGGGATATTAACGTACCATCCCCGAATCTTGAATTCGTCCATTTTTACAACTCCGGCAAATGGGATATCCAAACGTTGATTCCCTGAGTCGAAACCGCCCTGCGCGGATTAGAAACTCAAACCCCACTGGCTGATCGCTGATTGGCCGGGGTAACATAAAATGTTTTGCCTCACCCCGGTCGCAAAATACCCGTCTTCGGGTCATTATTATTCCGTACATCGACAGCTCCGACAAAACGGGGACAAAAACGTCGACCCCCCGGGTCGATACCGCTCGGCATGGTGCGGAAACGCAAACCCCACTGGCTGATGGTTGACTAACTGCGGTCCGTGAAGTCCCGCCGTACCTGGGGAGCATAAGGTATCACCCCCGGAACATGAACATTTCTTTACATTTACAATCTCGGCAACCAGGTGACGAAAACGGAGACACCCAGTTTCGACACTGCCTCGCACCGTGCGGAAATCCAAATCCAACTGGCTCATTGCTGATTTGCCGCGGTAACATTGAAGATGCGCCCGAGAGGATAACGTTATAACCCCGGAATACAAGTTTTTCAAGACATGTCTAACCCGGACAAGCCGGGCACGAAAATGGTGATCCCTCAGGTCGACACCACCCCGCACGGTGTAGACATCCCAAGAACACCAGCTCTATAACTGATTGGTTGAGGTTCGTGGAGCCAGCACCACCCAGGGAGGAAACTATCCGGATCATAAATACTTCCAAACACCTACAAATCCGACACACCGGGAAGGAAGACGGCGAGCCCGCGGGTCGATTTCGCGTGCCACCGTGTGGAAACCCAACCCCACTGGCTGATCTCTGATGGACTAGGGTGACATTGTGGTCCCGCTGCACATCGAGAGCCGGTAAGGATAAGGTCCCATTTTAATGCGTTAGGGGACCGGTGCATTAGGGGACCGAGTCTGGGGTTTTGGCTAGGGAACCGGTGCATAAGGGGACCGGGTTTAATATTTTGGCTAGGGAACCGGTGCACTAGGGGGCCGCCTCAAGCATTTTAGCTAGGGGACCCGCGCGAGACACGACCGAAAACTCGAAATTAGCTATGTTAGCATATGGACGTTGAGGTTTATACGTATCTATTGTGATGTGCAGTCACTACGCACGGATACGAGTATATGAGTACATTAGTCTAGATATTCGGGTCATTGCAATATGCGGATAGATTACGAGTTTGTCTTACTCGTAGTGCGCTGTATTGTATGCCCAAAGCATCTTCACCAGGAACGATGCTGAGAACGTAGCTAGAACGTTACTATAACGTTGCAGACAACATTACAGGGAACAGTACCAACTACGGTAGAGCGCAACTGTCCGCAGCATGAGCATTGTACCGAGATGATCAGGTGCAGGCACCGCCCACCTCGATCACTCTACTCCTCTACTCTACTCCTCTTTCTTCTACTCCTCTACTCTACTCTACTCTACTTCTCTTTCCTCTTCTCCTCTTCTCTTATCTTCTTCCTTTTCCATTGATCCCTGAGATCAATCTTCCTTCCATTATGGCCACATAAGCACCTTTTCAAACCATGACTTTTCTTCTTCTCAAGTGATCTTTACAGACACTTCGGTGCCACCTCTGCCATCTCTCTCCACAGAGACAGAGCCTCGACACACGCGTCGTTCTTTCAGGTTATGAGCCTCGACTTTAGTCTACGCACCAGCTGGTACCACGGAACGACGTCTCCCGGCGAGCGCGTCACGTTCTACATTCGAAGACATTTCAAGTTTTCCACTGCGGAGGAATACGGTTTTTGCTCCAAAAATCAGAAGATTATCATCTACCCGACAGCATCGACATCGACTCTCATCATCGGTTTTCATCAACTTCGTTCGGCAGGGTTACTACAAGGAGTACTGCTTTCACGCTTCTACGCGCGAGACAGGTAAGGAGACTGTTGTCACGCTTTCACGCGGGTAGCACGTACGAGTAATGAGTCCGGTTTCACCCTTCTGTCGCGAAACTCGTACTCGTACATTCAACATCGTTTTCACGCTGTATGTGCAAAAATAAGCCACCGACTATTTTTGTAACATCACACGCAAAGCTTTGTTTTCGAAACTTTGATACTTTAAAGCTGTAAGCGCGAAACAAGTCACGAAACCATTTCTGCTCATCACATGCGAAGCAAGTTCTGCACTTCTTCCACGCTGTAAAGCACGAATAAACGTTACAAGGCCTCTGTTTTTTCGCCATCACCACTAAGGTTAGTTCCGAGCCAGTTTCACCCTATTTACACGCGTAAAGTCGTTATTAAAATCGTTTCTTCGAGCTACGACGCACGAAGTACGTACAGATAATTTATCCTCGTGAAAGCATTGCCGAGAGGACCTACACGTGCTGAATCATACAGCTAGGTCGTTGACGAATCTGCTACTCCACGTAGCATCGGGGGGATTACCTCCCGCTACCCTTATCCAGCAACGGCTTTACACGCTTTTAGGCGAAAGCACGACTTAAGACTCGGAAGGAAAATTTAACCTCGTCCATTCCATATGGGGAGAAGGCCAACTAGCGTTGCATCACGCAGCCAGGCCGTTGGTGATTCGGCTATTCAGCCTGCCATGGGGGAGCACTCCTGTCGGTTTATCTGCTGCTATCAGCTTCTACTTCTACTTCGACTACTGCTGTACGAGCAACACTACAACATCACTAGCTCGACTTCTGGAAGCATCGATCGTCTACCCTCGGCTGCAGCAATTCATTCAAATTTTGCTTTTCAAGATTTTATTTCAGGATCGGAGGCGACATGATCAACATCTGTATGCTCACCAGGGTTTAGCTCCACAGCAACACCATCGAAGCGTTCATCAAGCAGCTGGCTATCGCCATCTCCATCACATTGGGGACCAGCTACGTATTCGGCGACATCCAAGCTGAAACGTGAACACCACTCTGGGGGGATTTGCTCATTTTCCCAAAAACAAGGAGTTCCAACATTTTATTGTTGCATTCCTGGCGTTTTTTTGCTATTGCACCGCAACAAGCGGCACAACCCAATCGCGACAACAACCGGCACTCGACCTAGTTCTTCACAACAAGACCGCCTACAGGAGATCATTATCAGCAGCACCACTTCTTCTTCAACTACAGCACGTCTACACAACATCAGCACGAAACACGAAGATCACCATCATCATGAGCAGAAGCAACTACGTACTACAGCTGTATTGTACTGCTGTAGGTTGTCCTTTTCTGTCTTTTTCTTATCTTGTTTTTCGTGTGGGAGGTATCTTTGTAGGTATTTTGTTCTTTTTTATACCTTTTCTCTGTTGGCTTTGCTGTATGTAGAGTATTTTTACACGAGTACGTTTTACGCAAAATCACACATGATGCTGTGGATATCATGTCCCCGCCACCAACATGCCTACTCGTATAAGTCGAAACCCCTTGCATCTTCGAGGTACACATTCTCGAAGCTCTCGTCAGGAACTCGGGAGATTGTCATGTCTAGATCTCGACACGGAACCTTCTCCTCCACGTTCCGCTGACGGATCCTCCGCGGCGGCTATTCTGCCTGGCGGATTCTCCGCAGCGGGACTTAGGAAGGCTCCGCTGAAAGGTCCATTGACCCGAGCGCCGAGGCAGCAACGACAACTGCTCGCCCTCTGCCCTCACTTGTCTTCGACTTCTCCTCTCTCCCTTGTCATCGGATACTTGTTTCACTCCGAGTTGTCACACACTCCAGCCGTCGTAGTTTACCAGTTGGAACACTCTGCTCACGCAGAGAGGAGTGGGATCACGACCCACTGGCGGTGACGACTACATAACCTTATTGGCGTCAACGGCAGGATGATCATCAACACCAGTGTCGATTCTGAAGTTGTCAGGAGCATCATGTCAGGAGAATCGAACGAGGTTGCCGACAACACCGCAGCAGAGAAAACCCCAGCGGCATGCGGCGGTGTTCTGGAGGCCAAAAGCGGGAGAACGGATCCTCCCACAGCTATTCAACCCCGGATCTCCATTTGACTCCATCCGTGACTGGCTCGCCCGCATCGTCCACCGTGAGCTGGAGAAAATGAAGCGAGGCGAAGTTGAGGTGTTGTCCGAACAGCACAACTCTATGCTCCGACAATTGGCAAGTTTAAGCGTTTCGAGTAGTCCCGCAGCGTCTGTCACCTTTTCCGAGGCGAGCTAAAATCCTGTTCCCCCTGTCCAATCCGCTGCTACATATGCAGCAGTGCCGTCCGCACCAAAGGCTGTGACCTTCACGCCTAACGATGTTCGTAGCCTTCCACGTTTGAATGGTTCGTAGTGCTGACGTAGATGTCGCCGAAGTACTGTCGCAGTTCCGCTTGGTCGTTGGTTTCCGAGCCAAATCCCTAGCCCCGAATGACGACAAGTTCGCCGATAATCTTGCTTTCGAGCACTTGAGGCTCATCTGCGACGGTCCTTGGCTTACGTTGTACCAACAACTGATGTCTGGTAGGATCGATTGGAGCGCGAATGTTGTCAACGCCGAGAACGTCAACAACCCCGGCTCGTTTCCCCCACCGTCGACCTGGGAGGAACTTAAACTCGCAATATTAGACATTTTGATGCCCGCCAACAGCGTTGAAGAGTGTGCCATTAAATTAGCAACATTCAAGTCGGGAAAAGGCGAGACTGTATCCGCCTCTGCACTGCGTTTCCTTGCCCTCATGTCCCGATTTGAATCGGCTGTCGAGCGACACGCCAACGGCCGCACGCCTTGGTCTGCGATCACTGTCACCCTATGGCAGCACAGTCTGCCTCCCGCACTGCAACTGTTGCAGAGCGGTGAAAACCCTGTCACCTCTTTCAAAGAGGCTGTCGAGCGCGCCCGTCGCCATGAAGCTGCACGCCTCACTGGCGCAGCCACTGTCAGCGCAATGTCCTTTACGCCTGTCCCGAACCGTGCTGCTGTCCGCCAGTTACAATCTTCTCGCCAGCAGCCGCGCCAACAACGTCAGTATGGCCGTCAGCAAGCGGGACGACACGGGCGGAAGCAGCAACAGTCCAACCAGCAGCAGCGCAAGCCGCGCCCTCACTGCACGTACGACAGGTGCGACAAACCTGTGGGGCACTGGGAATCGACGTGTCTCCAGAAGGCACGCGACCTCAGTGTGCGCAACCCACTCTCGTCTGGTACTTCCAAGCGCGGCCGTTCTTCGTCTCCGCGTGGTAACCTCCGCCACCGCTCCAGCCGCGACCGCGACGACGACGACGACGACGACGAAGATGACCGCAGGAGCCAAGCCAGCAGCACCAACGGAGACGGCAACTGACGTGGCCCAGCTGCTGTAGCGCTTGTAGCAGACGGGACACACCTTGCTACTACTACGGTAGGCAAGGCTAGCGCGAAGAGGAAACTCTCCGCAGTAGCAGTAGGTACCGAGTCTCTTGTACCGAGTGTCTTTGTCAATGATGGAAGTAGCCAACGAGTTGATCGCGATTTGTTGTCTGTCAAGAGTGTCTATGTCTCAGGTCGAAGTAGTGGGGGGTGCAGCTCGCATCGTCCGCGCAAGCGGGTGACGTTTGCTGATGACGCCCAAGGTATATGCTTGTGTGTCCGAGTGTAACCGTAGTGCGCAGCAGCCACGCAAGTCGAGTCGTGTCCTGAGTGTCCCGGGTGATGATCACCCAGAGAAAAATAATGAAAATAATACTGTGTGGCACAGCTCGATACTGGCGCACAGATCCCATATGTTTTCTTTGTCTTTTTCGTCTCGCAGAGTTCCAATTTCTGGCTCTGTAGACAATTATCCAGTGCCCGCAATCACTGTTGATACTGCTACTGATATTTCAGTTGTCTCTCAAGCATGGTTGATGTCTCATCCAACATTGTGTTCGGTCGTTAGTCAACCTGTTCCCCCGGCCGCCGTTGCCTTGCGAGCAGCGAATGGGTCGCCGTTGAATATTTTAGGGTTTGTAATTTTGTTCACTTACCCTCAGTACAATCACGCACGATGTCGAAGCGTTAGTTGTACCATCTCTTGGTCCCGATTCAATACTCCTTGATAACAATGTCATGTCTACCTTTGGAGCTGTCCTTGATTGGGAAAACCACACCATGTTCTTTCCATCTGCTAGTAATTTAATCTCAGCAGTTCATCGTACTAGCCACATCGCCCCTCGCCCTGCTAACCCCTCCACTGCTTCTCGCGACCCTAGTTTGTTTGTCGCTGCTGTCCATCACGATGCAAAAGGAGTAGATGTAAGCTTGCGCGAACGTGTCGATCTGAAACCTAGACACGAGGCTCTTGTCGTAGCGTTTACTGATTGTCTCCCTGTACAGGATTCTACCGTTGTAGTAGAACCTCGAATCATGTCTGAGCTTGAGTTTTCAGAATCCGGTAGTTCGTCGGTGTTCGAGGAAATTATTGTCGCTCGCACCCTCGCTACTTGGTATGCTGCTGACGGTTCAGTAGCAGTGCAACTTGCGAACCCGTCCTCTGATGGTGTTGCACGTCCGATTGGTTTATGTCTTGGTCAGTTATTCACTATATCAGTAGTAACACCTGATCAACTACACGTTAACGCTGTTGCGAAAACACCCGAAACAATCGATGAGCTCGTTCGAGCCAAATCAGAGCTTGAAGGTCCCTTGTCCAAAGCATTTATCGATACTAAGCTTTTACCTGACCAAAAAGCCGCTGTCCTTGATTTGTGCTCCCGGTACCGTCCTGTCTTTGCCTTGTCCACGTCAGAGCTCGGTCGCTGCACCACTGCAGAAGCAACGTTTCCCTTGCCCCCTGACACCCGTCCGGTTGACCGTGCTCCATACCGTGCCAACCCTCGTGCTACTGCTGTCATAGATAGATGCGTCCATGACATGCTAGAATGGGACATAATCGAAGAGCGTCCTAGCCCGTGGGGCAGCCCGTGTACTCTAGTTGCAAAGAAGAACGACAGCCCTCGTTTCTGTATTGATTATCGTCATACCCTCAACCGTCACATCGTCCGCAAGAGCTGCCCCCTTCCGAACCATGATTCCTGTCTAGATGCAGTCGGAGGCGTCAAGTTCATCTCTACAGCCGATGTCCTCAGCGCGTTTTGGCAACTGCCCGTTGCAGAAGAGCACATCGACCGGACATCATTCGTCACTCCCACCGGCAAGTTCTGTTTTAAACGTATGCCTTTTGGAGTTTGTAATGCCCCTTGGTTGTTTCAACACATGATGTCTGTCACGTTCGGCCACCTTGGGCCTGAGTCAGGTATTCTTACGTATATTGATGATGTTATTTGTCTTAATTCAACGTTCGAAGCTCACCTGAAATCCCTTGAGCAAATGTTCTCAGCATTACTGGCAGCAGGCCTCACTTTGAAACCGAGGAAACTTCAGTTCGGTCAAAACGAAATCGAGCACCTTGGCCATGTCATTTCAGAAAAAGGTATCTCAATCAGTACCGACCGTATCAAAGCAATACTCGCCTTGCCTGAGCCTGAGTGTATCAAAGATAATCGCGGAGGTTTAGGTACACTCAATTATGTCCGCCGTTTTATAGACGTAAGGATTTTGTCCAAAAGACTGCTTTCACGAAGGCTTTTGGGCCCGCGCAACGGGAAGCGTTTGCTCGCGCTAAGCGCGCCCTAACTTCTGCGTCAGTTCTTAAATACCCGGACGTTTCTCGAGAGTTCGTTGTCCATACCGATGCCTCAGAAGCTGGAGTAGGAGTATTTTTCGCTCAACCATCACGCGAAGGTAGCTCCGATTCCGATCTCGACATCGTCGCGTATTACAGTCACCGCTTTTCAAGAAGCCAACGTCATTATAGTGCGACCATGAAAGAGTGTTGTGCTGTGGTGTGGGCTGTTACCCATTGGCGCCCGTACTTATGGGGCAAGCATTTCACTTGCTGTACTGACCACCAAGCACTTACGTACCTCTAAAAAATGCAGGACACCTCTAACATGCTGACCCGTTGGGCCATCGCACTTCAGAATTTCGAGTTCACTGTCAAACATGTCGCGCAGGCAAATTAGATGTTGTGCCTGATATGCTGTCTCGTGCCTTTAGCGAAGTCAACGGAAAACCCGTCCCATCCGAGCCCAGATTGGCCGCGATTTGTCGTAGTGTACCGATAGACGGACCTTACTACCCACCTGGACCCCGCGATTACGAATTATCCGCGTCTAAATTGCACGATGTAGCACCTGTCGAAAGCAATAGTGAATTGTTCATGAGCGCAGTGTCTGTCTTCCCTACTGTAGATCCAGCGAAACTTGTCGACCTACAGAAAGGAGAATTTTGTCAGTACTTTGAGTATCTCCGTGCACCTGCATCGACACCACTTCCTTCTAGAGAATCCAAGTACACGATGAGCTAATTTTTCTTAAACGAAGGATTGCTATTCAAGTTGTACCTTCCTGGTCACTTACGGAAGCGTAGTACGTTCCGTGGTCAGCTGGTAGTGCCTAAGTCCCTTCGAAAACTTGTCATTAATTCGTGTCACGACCTACCAGCATCCAGAGGTCACTTAGCTTTTCAAGCTACTTTCGATACTATTCGAGATAGATTCTGGTGGCCGATGATGCCCACGGATGTCCGTATTCATATCGAATCTTGTCTGTCTTGCCAACACCGCAAGTCATCCCACCGCCCGCCTAAATTGCCTGTGGGACACCGTTCGGTCACGCGCGCTTTTCAATGTGTTGCAGTTGATCTTGTCGAGTATAAGAGTTTGTCACAAGGATATCGATTCATCCTTTCGGCCATCGACCATCTTACTCGATTTGCCATTTTGATAACCATCAAAGATAAAGCGGCTCGCACGATTGTTCGTTATTTGATTGAACGCGTGTTCTCGGTGTTTGGCCCTCCAGAAACTCTGCATTCTGATCAGGGGACAAAATTTGACAATCAACTTGTCAAGGAATTGCAGTCAGTATTTGGATATAAGAAAACGCGTACAGCCGCCTTTCGCCCCCAGGGCAACTCTGTCTTAGAGCGTGTTCACAGCACTGTCCATAACATGTTAGCTATGTATAGCAACTTGTCGTTCGATAACTGAGCAGAGGTATTATCTTTCGTCCAGTTATCGCACAACACCGCTTATTCAACAACGCTCCAGGAAACACCCCATTTCCTCATATTTGGACGCGCAGGTGTACTGCCTGTCGATCTCATTTTAGGAGTGCCGTCCACCTCCGCACTGCAAACGCAACTCGATTATTCGAAAGAAACTGTCGAAAACTTGCAATTTGGATATGAGCTAGCCCGTCGTAATATCAAAGAGCGAGCGGATAAGTAAGCGATTGTAAATGAGACCCTGTCATTTCCCAGTTTTAAAACTGGCGAACAAGTATTAACCCACCGCCCTTACAACGAAGCTGATGCTCCCAACCCCAAACTTATCAGCCCTTGGCGTGGACCGTACACTGTACGAGCGCAAATGTCTCCCGTCATCTATCGTGTCACTAAAGACGGCAACCCGACCGAAATTACTGTCCACCTCGGCCGGATGAAAACATGTTTTGTCCCTCTGTCGTCCCCTGTCCCCAACCTTGATGCGCTCGACGATTTGTTCTTAGGGACCACTCTCCCTGTGCCCGATCTCGAAGGCTCTCTATCAAAAGTTATGACCGGTGCATTCACGGTTGAGAGTATTGATGGACATAAAAGGGAAGTAGGAGCAGCATCTCTGACTAATTTTCAACATCATGTCAACGCCCTGCCTCAGTGCAGAGAAATGATTGCTTCCTACCGTGCTGCAGTATTGTCGACGGACTCCTCAGCATTTAACCCCCCTCCGCGGAAATCCCCTCCTCTCCCCGCGGACGTATCGTAGCACTTTCAGTGGGCCAATTCTATTTTGTTTTGTTTTGTTTTAACGCTTTCTTCTGTCGCATCAGTTTGAGCAACCACTGATGACCGCCCCGTGCTACTGTTTCCATCATTTGGCTGACCTCCTCCTACAGGAGTGGGTATCGTTTTGGTGTTATCACCACATGACATATCTTTGTTCAGTGCGAGTATGCGCACTCTCTTGTGTTGTGCTCACCCTCTGGTGACCACCATATCGTATACCCTGTGTAATGTAAGTTGACTTCCTTTTATCCTGGCGTCAAAGCCTAAAGGAGTATTGTGTTTTAGTGTGCGTGCCAACGTGTCAGCGTTTTGTCGGCGTTCTGTCGTTGCGAATACCCTCGCATTAGTTTTCAAGTCGACGTACGCAGTGCCCAGGATGGAATTGTATTGTAGTCACCTTGTTGTGTACATGTTTTCAACCGAATGGAGTGTCTTGCGTATTTAGTTGTTTTGGGTGTAAATACTCTTCCAAATGTTTCCACAAACGTTGTAAATATCGTGTTAATTTTGGGTGTGCACCCAAAAGCGCGATGTCCTTCATTGTTAGTCGTATGAAACCCGACTCCCATCACGCTATGGGGGGTTGTATTCGGATTGTTTTCGTATCGTTTTGCTGGCCGCTAGTCTTTGGCAGTACGGTAAGGTAACCAGCACCGTCGCACACCAGTGGAGGGATGGGATAAATTTATCCAGCGTTCGCGCAAACCATTTGGCTTGAGAGATATGCATCGTTCCATTACATTCTGTCTCAATACAGGCATGAATGGACGATGTCATGCATTATGTGTCTGCTTCTTGCACGCCTGTCTTGTCATTCACTGTGCACAATTATACTTGTTGCATGACCTGGGCTTGCTCATCCACGCCCGTCTGCATCAATGTCCATCAACTTGTCGCTTGTAAATCCAACTTATTTTTCTTCAGTATTGTTTTCGTTGAGAGTGAACCAGAAGTAAGTACTTACCACGGTACTGTCATGAGCGGTTGATTTTGTCGATCTTAGTTACTGCTCAAGTCAAGCTATTTACTGCTGGTGAATTCTGATCCGGTCTCGAACACCCATCAGATGCCAAAAGCAGGTCAATAAGCTAGATGTCTTTTACAGTATCTCATACTTGGTGTACAACTTATTGTCTCCGTCAGGTCTGTCGTCATACTGCTCTTAAGCATACATATGAACTTGTAACGCCTGTCGAGCCTTCAGCCATGTTGTCTTCACGACGAGCAAACGCTCAGCCGTGTTACGTGCGTCTTAGTAGCATATTACTGCTACTATTGCCGGGATATTTTACTCTCGTTGCTCCCGCACGAAAACATTGTCCAGGATCGTGAATGTCTATTTTTGTCGTGATCCACAGCTGGCCAGCCACACAGTCCGCGATGTGTAATGCACATGTCGTCTGTGAAAGGATAACTATCTTGTCGTCGCTTACTATTTTTCCTGTCCGATCCTATATCCGGATTTAACATCCGCTTGTCAACGGTACTACAGCAGAAGGTACGTCCTGCTGTCATGTCTGACATTTTTATATGTCTGGCAATAATATTATTTATCTTGCCTTGTCAAAATGAGTGTATAAAAACTCCAGGCGTTAAGCGAATCGCTACTGGAAGTATACAATGTCAACTAGACGTGTTGTAACCCTTTGTCTCTGGTTCCATTGCTTTCTAGTTTTGGTGGAGTGCGAGCTCTATCACCACCAAAACTGGGGGGTGATGTGGATACCATGTCCCCGGAACCAACACGCCTACTCGTATAAGTCGAAACCCCTTGCATCTTCGAGAAACACTTTCTCGAAGCTCTCCTCGGGAACTCGGGAGATTGTCACGTCTAGATCTCGACACGGAACCTTCTCCTCCACGTTCCGCTGACGGATCCTCCACGGCGGCTATTCTGCCTGGCGGATTCTCCGCAGCGGGACTTAGGAAGGCCCCGCTGAAAGGGTCATTGACCCGAGCGCCGAGGCAGCAACGACAACTGCTCGCCCTCTGCTCTCACTTGTCTTCGACTCCTCTTGTCTCCCTTGTCATCGGATTGTTGTCTCACTCCGAGTTGTCACACACTCCAGCCGTCGTAGTTTACCAGTTCGAACACTCTGCTCACGCAGAGAGGAGGGGGATCACGACCCACCGGCGGTGACGACTACACAGAATCTTAATTCAGGGGAAAAAACGAAAAAAACAAAAATGATTGTCCGTTCGTCACGGGTCGATGTCGTCCGTGCTCCGGATGGCTGCTCCGCGCTGCTGTGCTGCTGCTGCGGCGTGCTGCTGTGATCCGGCGCGCCGCTCCGGTGCCACTTGGCCAGTCCTAGCACTACCACACTCGACCTGCTCCGTCCGTACTCGCTCTCGTTGTTGTCCTTCCCAGTCGGCTCCTCGCTTTCTCCCTCGTTGCACTCAGGGTGCTTGGTCTCGAAAATAAAATTTCTCGCGCTGAAGGGATTGACCAGTCCAACAACAGCTCGTCGCCACACGCTCCCTCCTCCTTTGATGGCGAAGCCAGGTTACTGAGACAGTACAGCTCCCTCTAGCAAACACACCTAGGGCCGTGTACATAGTGTCCGTCCACCTTTCTGATGGCGTCTGCCTCCGCGCACAAAAGTGAGATGGACATTGCTGTCTACACCGACGGCCAAAAAGGCCCGTGCATCTGAACTTTTGCGCCTAACGCACCAGTGCCGATCCAACTCTACCGCTGCACACGCTTCGCGGCGGGTGCGCAGCAGCAAGAAGGTATCGGTCCGCTTGAGGGTGAGCCTAGCCTTGCTCGCTAGAAAGACCCCCCCCCTCGCTATGGGCCATGCCAAAGCAAAAACTTTGCCGAGGCAGCGAGGGAATAAAACCCGACAACTATAGTACGCTTCAGCGAAGACGAAGACACCATGAGGGATTTTGGTTCACCTCACGGAGATGTAGTAGTGGTTGAAAAGAGGTACCATTGGCAGCGGTGCGAAGGGCTGGGATGGGGTAATGCTGTCGCCGAATGATGCAGGAATTTGTCTCTGTTTGATTGTACGCAGTATCACAACGCATAAGATCCATCGTATGGTAGCAGTTCCACATGCTTGATAGGAATTGGTGTAGTGGGATATGGGACATCGGGATGTTTTATGAGCCGCTCGATCTCACTCGATGCGTGGGCCGAGTCAGCTCGAGGTTTGAGCCGAGTCAGCTCGGCAGCAATGGGAATAATGCATACGAGAGCTTCTGTGTTACTGCTGTCTTGAGCCACCACGACACCTGCCTGTGCCAAACGCGTGTACACCTTGAGAGACCAATCAACACACTAGCGCGTCCGGACAACCGGTGATCCTATCGGAGAGCGCTGCATCGCAGAGGGGAATCCCAGAGGGGAACAGGTTGCGCAAGCCCATGCCAGCTCACGAGGACGCTGGTATGGCGAGGATACAGCTGCTGAAGATAGAGATCGCGGCATTGGAGCTCGAGAAGGAGATCAGACTAGCAGAGGCAGCTCTGCAACCGTCGTATGCAGAGGATCCCGCTTTGACAAGATTTTGGTAATGGTGAGTGACGACGATGACGGATGGACTTCAGGTTCTCCGTAAGGCGCATGAGCTTCAAGCGGAGATCGTGATGAAAGTTGCTGTAGATTTAGTTAGATACGAGAAGAAGAAGAACGAGGAGAGAGGAGAGAAGAGAGAGGAGATGCCGCCCCAGCAGCAGCAGCGCGATCCCAGCAACGCCATGTATGAGCCACAGCTGGTAGACCCGCGCGGATCTGGAGGCGAAGGTGCAGCAGTTGCAGAGGCAGCAGCTACTACTCCAGTCGCAACGTCCACAAGAGGAGCTGTCAGAGAATTGCTGCGCTTGCCGGGACATAAGAGCACAACTATCGCCGCCGCCGCCGTCGCAAAGCCCCAGAACCGCCAGGCCTATGCATGAATCTGTGGGTCTGGTTTTTACACGAGAAGAGGGAGTTAGTTGGCCGGCGCGAGGAGCCGGAAGGGATAATTGGAAGACGAGAGTAACACTGACCCTGAGGAAGGAGGACAAAGAGAGAGCGAAGGTGGGGGCTGGTGGAAAAGTGTGCATCGTCGGTTGGGAGGCAGAGCACGGGCGCAAGAGGAGGCGCTGCCCGAAGCGAGAGAGAGTAAAGCAGAAACGATCACCGCCGCCAGCAAGGGCTTTCAACCGCACGAGGCGAGTATGATTTTGTTGCTTGCTGCTGATGATTTCCGTTCTTGAGAATTGATTTTGTATTGATTTAAGAATGAAGGATACCCCCACATTTGAGATTGAGAATAGAGCATGTTTTGGAGATTTTGAGGGTGGAACGGAGGTATGACACACAGGCGTACTTGTATAGCTCGTCACACTGAAGCTTTCTTGTAGGCTGCTGTAAGCGTGCAAGTACCATGCACTCCAGGACAATGTCTGTTTTGTGATTTCCTGGTCGTACGCTCTGGCTGGGTACCGTTCCACGTACGAGTAAGACGTAGATTTTGAAAGTGCAATATGAGGAAATTATGAAAGAATGAGTTGAACTTTCCACACACGTACGACGTACATCATCAGTACTGCTGCTGTATCGTATCAACACAAACCCCGAAATTGAATACGAGTACGAAAGTAGTAGTAGTATAGTACTGCGAGTACAAGAATATGCACAGAGTTGAGTACGATACTACATCGTATATATATCTGGACTGCAGAGTAGCACAACCCCCTTTGAGATATGTCCACCGTGCGTTGTCATGCACAAAGCAGGGCGGAGGGAAAATTTGTATGGTCGTATGTATTGAGCAGGGGGAGATGTTGACTGTGCTAAAAGATACGACGCAGATTATCCATTTCGTAGCAAGAGTTCTGTTATATATCAGCCGCGTGCAGGGCAGATGCACGCCGGTCCCAGTGACGTAATTCCGGGGAGGCTATGGCACAAGGCGGACTACTCACGAGCAAAGATGTCTGTTGACGATAATGAGTGAAGTTTGTCAAGCGTCAAGGCTGTCTGTCAAACTATTTTTGCGTGGGTTGAGAAAACAAATAATGCATGAAGCAGTATTTCCTCGAGTATCTCCTGTTAAATGCCGAAGAGGCGTCGTGCTTAGATTCCTTGTAACGGTTACAACAACGCCAACAATGCCACCAATCTTACGGGTATATGAAAGCAACATCGATAAGGTTGACAATCTTCAGGGTACCAACCACGCTAAGGCTCAGCCCCGCTAAGCGTAGTCATGACTCTAGGTCCGACCTTGACTAAGGCACTGACCTCGGGAAGGTTGAAATGATTACGACCTTTTCGGGTACACAGATAAATCAGGGGACTACCTTTTCAAGTATACACCTTCCGGAAGGTCGAAATATTTTCGACCTTGGCGAATAGCCGAATGGCCACATACTACATGTATGTGTGAAATGGTGCAAGAAGACAGGAAAAAACGGGGGGGAAACATAAATAATGCCGTTGAATGCACCCCAAAGGATGCAGACACAAAGAAGGTGAACAGTATAGACAGCAGCATACCATGCGTCTGAGACAGGAAGCCCATCGAAACGCAAGAAGCAGAGGGCGTTTGTTGTCGTTGTGTTTTGGTTATTAACGAAAAATGCCGCCCATGACAAAAGCAGGCCACCGGAAAGACACGCTGGAAGACGATGTGCGTGTGCAAAAAGCACCAGCAAGGTACATAATAAAAGGGCCTGTAAAACAAACATGGAGCGGTACCAACAATAACGACAGAAGCGAGGCGAATGTCTGCCTCAATTGGGAGCAGGGTGGGGATCTGCCGGAGGTTCTAGCAGACCTCACAGGCCCGCTCGGAATCAAAGTGAGGAGGGGGCTCCCAGGATCGAGCATCATTGCTCAGCTTGGATCAAGCTTGCGGGAGATCAAGCTTGCGGGAGATCCGCGACACACGGGGGGTGACCAAGGAAGAGATGGCGGGCATCGTCCCTGAATCTTGGCTGGTATGGGCTCACAGGGCAGAGGGGGACCTGGCCCCAGAGACCGACATGCTGGCGGCGCATGACGCCGTAACCACCAACACACGAAAAGCCCAACAACAGAAGCTGGGCAAGCTGGTGAATCAGGGACGGCACGCTGCCCACACTGCTCCGCTGGAGGAGCTACCGGAGACGGCTCGCCCCCCCAGACCGAACTACCCGCTGGGGGGACCGAGACTAAGGCCTTCGCCAAGGCTCGCTATAGGAGTCTACAGGGGCAGGAGCCACGGCATGCCTTTGGGAAAGACCAACGGATTCACTACGTGTCATACTCGCCGCAGAGTTCGTGGGCATGGGAAGACGTTTCATTGGGATCGAGGAGCACGTAGCAGTGAGGTGCCCCTGCTGCGATGCAGTCAACGTGGACACCCGCCACGCACGCATCTGTCCCAGGGCAGGTGCGCAAGTAAACCAACATCAGCCGCTCGTCCACGCAATGTCCCGCACGTTGAAGCGTCTGGGAATTCAACACCAAGTAGAGAGCGGCGTTTGTCTTTTTCGCGACACGTGTCGCGACGCGTCGCGGCAACTGTCGCGGCATGTCGCGACGCGTCGCGACACATGCCGCGACACGTCGCGGCCCTATGCGGCATGCCGCGACGCGTGTCGCAGCGTGTGTCGCCGCAGGTGTCGCGACAGGTGTCGCGGTAGGTCTCGCGACAGGTGGTGCGGCAGGTGTCGCGAGGTGTCGCGGCAGGTGTCGCGGCAGGTGTCGGGGCAAGTGTCGCGACGCGTCGCGGCAGGTGTCGCGGCATGTCGCGACGCGTGTCGTGGTAGGTGTCGCGGCAGGTGTCGCGGCAGGTGTCGCGGCAGGTGTCACGGCAGGTGTCGCGGCAAGTGTCGCGACGCGTCGCGACGAGCGTGACGAAGTTCACGTAGATCATCTTTTTAGGAGGGGACGTGTAGTCTCCAGGTTTACTGGCCGGTATTACTGTGGGATCAGGGTAGACCTTGCGCTTCGCGTCTGCACCGGTATAGGGTGATTCGTCGCTTCGCTCCTCACGGTTTTTAACCAAAAGGCTCTTATGGGATCATATCCTGATGGGACCTGTCTTTCTGGCAGGGGCGCTGGTGTAGTGGTTATTCTTCACAACAATGTTTTACACCTTCAAATCACGTCACCCCGTGTGCTGTGGTTGTGGCTCGTAACCCACATATAAACAGCACGCTTTAGACCCAAACATGCCGTTATGGTCAATAGAGGCGTTTAACCTTGCCATCCGGTTCGAATCGGTTTTCCGAAAACAGCGTCGCGACGCGTCGCGTTTCGCGTCGCGACGCGACACGTAACGTGACACGTAACGCGACACGGATGATACCGCGACACGCCGCGACACGTAACGCGACACAGGTCGCGACACACGCCGCGGATTGTGTCGCGGCGTGTCGCATCGCGATGCCGCCACGCGTCGCGACATGCCGCGACACGCGCCACGAAAAAGTCAAATAATGTGGATCGTGGGCGAACCGTTCACTGTAGACCGAAATCTGCGGATGGACATTGTAGTCAGGAGAGGAGGTCTCCGGGACGCTCCAAAACAGGGAGTACAGGGAGAAGTCCATCCTGCTGGACGTCACCCATGCTGACCCTCAAGCGCAGGTACACCTGCGAGGAGGCAGTGCTGATCACGATGGATCAGCTGCCTCTACCTCCGAGGCGCGCAAGCGCCAACACTACGCTCGTCCGGGACATGTGTCCTTCGACGAACGGAGTCACAAACTTACCACTTTAGTGGTGGAAAGCTTTGGGCGTCTCGGGGTAGAGGGCAGCACTTTCATCCACCAGCTGGCTGCTAGTGTTGTGGGGGGGAGGGACGGTGGGTCGATGGCTAGGAAAGGGGTGGTGAAATAACGCCTGTTGCAAATTGTCTCGGTGACCACACAGGTCGCCATTTCCAGGAGGGTTTCACGCTTCAAACTTCAGCTCAGGGGCCGCCAGGAAGCGAGGAGGAGCAGGGGGGGGGGGATGACATACCCACACCGATGGCGTGGGGATGGAGCTTGGATGCGGCTTAGGACTTAATAATTGAACGTAAAGAGTGCATATTGGGAAGAAGGAGGGAGCAAGGACAACAAATGGAGTATTGTGGATAAATCTTGGCGGGAAGCAGACATAGAAGGGTGTTAGACTGTACGCATATAGGTTTCCTTGGTTTCCGTGGTTATGTTGATTGCTGGACAAAAGACTATTCACACGTACTGGTACATACAGTAGGTCATTGCTATTTTTGTCTGGGTACACACCCACCGACTTTCTTTGTTTCTGCAAGATTACGTACTATTGCCGTAGCTCTGTTATTGTAGCATTCAGTTAAGGGGGCGGGTTGCAAGTACAGCAGATAACTTTCTACGCTTTTCATTGTAAGTTATGACTCAGTGGTTATGCACTATGACTCAGTGGTCATACAGCCACAATTGGCTTTTCCGACATGAGTAGAACCATATTGCCGCCGTCATCACACGGGACTGAATATGTAGTGAAGTTTGTGTTTACTGTTTTCCATATTGCCGCTGCATTCGCGCAGGTGCATTCGCGCAGGACTGAATATGTTGTACCATTCTTTCAGTCTTCACTCGTTCGTTTCGTTTTTGAGTATCAGATTCTACACCGTAAGCGTTACTCTAGCTACTGACTTTCATCACGGGGGCGTGTTAGCATATGGACGTTGAGATCCATACGTATATATTGTGATGTGCAGTCACTACGCACTGATACGAGTATATGAGTATCTTAGTCTAGATATTCGGGTATTTGCAATATGCGGATAGATTACGAGTTTGTCTTACTCGTAGTGCGCTGTATTGTATGCCCAAAGCATCTTCACCAGGAACGATGCTGAGAACGTTGCTAGAACGTTCCTATAACGTTGCAGAGAACATTACAGGGAACAGTACCAACTACGGTAGAATGCAACTGTCCGTAGCATGGGTATTGTACCGAGATGATCAGGTGCAGGCACCGCCCACCTCGATCACTCTACTCCTCTACTCTACTCCTCTTTCTTCTACTCCTCTACTCTACTCTCCTCTACTCTACTCTACTCTTGAAACCAGCGCGGAAAAGACTTACCCTTTTGCCAGTGAACCTAGTTCATTTTGACTTAGGACCTCCTATCAAACAATCGAGACAACCACGGGTCAATTTCGAAAACGTATCCAGTACTTGTTAAACTCCGCCGTAAAACACTGGGATTCGGTCGATATATTCGCGACACGTGTCAACTTCGTACCGATCGAGGCTGAAACAAGCGCGGAAAACACCCTTTACCCAGTATCAATTGCACTATTAATAATAAGGCATGCGCCTCTATTCCGGCCGGACCCAGTAGCTTCGTACCAATCAAGCTGCCACTAGCGTTACGTCCGAAACCGACTTCGTACCGATCGAACTACCCCTATCGATAAAGAGGAGCACGGATATATTTCCCCCATCAAATTAACACTATCCCTAGCCTAACACATTCAGAAAGCAAACCGTATAATAACTAAGGGCGCCTTTTAATTAGGACCCCCTGGCATTATCGAAACCGTTACAGTTTTCAAACTCCAACAGCCGTATTTAGTGCAGATCTAGCAGATGCAGACAAATGCCGTAAATAAACTGTGATACTGTCGATTTATTCGCGGCATGCGTCAACTTCGCACCGATCGTAACTGAAATAAGGGTTGGACACACATCTTACCCAGTATGCACTGGAATGAAAAGCACGTCTATTCCGGCCCTACCCAGTAGATTCGTATCAATCAAGCTGCGACTAGCGCAACGTCCGAAACCGACTTCGTACCAATCGACCCCCCCTCCATCGATAAAGAGGACCACGGATATATTTCCCCTGTTAAAAGGACACGAGCGCTAGCCTGATACCCTCAGAAACACAAACCCTACAATACCTTAGGGCGATTTCGAATTAAGAACCCCTGAGATTTGCGAAACATTCAAATTCCTAAATTTCAACAGCCATATTTGGTGCAGATCTAGCAGATGACGACAAATGCCGCAAATAAACAGGGATACGGTCGATTTGCTCGCGACATGTGTCAACTTCTTACCGAGCGAAACTGAAATAAGCGCGGGAAACACCCTTTACCCAGTATCAATTGCACTGATAAGGCATGCGCGTCTATTCCGGCCCGATTCAGTAGCTTCGTACCAATCAAGCTACCACTAGCGCTACGTCTGAAACCGACTTTGTACCGATCTAACTGCCCCCAACGATAAAGAGGAGCACGGATACCTTTCCCCATCAAATGGACACTATCGATATCCTGACACCCTCAGTACAACAAACCGTATAATAACTAATGGCGCTTTTGAATTAAGACCTCCGTAATAGTCGGAACCGTTAAAATCGATAAGTTCCAACAACCGTATTTAAGGCAGATTTGCCAGATGCAGACAAACGCCGTAAATATAGTGGGATACTGTCAATATATTCGCGACATGTGTCAAAATTGTACCGATCGAAACTGAAATACGCGCGGGACACACTTCTTACCCAGTATAAATTAGAATGATAAGTCACGCGCGTCTATTCTGGCCCGACCCAGTAGATGTTTACCAATCAAGCTGCCACTTGCGCTACGCCCGAAACTTAGTTCGTACCGATCAAACTCCCCCCATCGATGAAGAGGACCACGGATACATTTCCGCCATCTAATTGACTCGAGCGCGACGTATACTGACATCCTCACAAACACAAACCCTATACTAACTAGGAGCGTTTCTGAATTAAACACCCCGTGATATATTGGAACTGTTCAAACCCCCAAACTCCGACAGCCGTATTTAGTGCAGATCTAGCAGATGCAGACAACTGCCGTAATTTAACTGAGATACTGTCGATTTATTCGCGACATGTATCAACTTCGTCACCATCGAAACTGAAATAAACGCAGAAAACTCTGTTTTTCCAGTATCAATTGTACTGATAAGGCATGCGCGTCTATTCCCGCCCGATCCCCTCGCTTGATACCAACCAAGCTGCCCCTAGCGCTGCGTCTGAAACGGACTTCGTACCGATCAAACTGCCCCCAACGATAAACGAGGAGCACGGATAAATTTACCTCATCAAATGGACACTATCGCTAGCCTGACACCCTAAACATAAGCAACCCTACAATAACTAAAGGCGCTTTGAATTATAACCCCGTGATACTTTAGAACCGTCCAAACCCCCAAACTCCCAAACCTGTATTTAATGCACATCTAGCAGATGCAGACAAATGCCGTACGTAAATATGGATACTGTCGATTTATTCGCGACGTGTGTCGACTTCGTACAAATCGAAACTGAAAGAAGCGCAGGGAACACCATTCACTCAGTATGAATTGCACTGAAAAGGCATGCGCATCTATTCCGGCCCGATCCAGTGGCTTCGTACCAATCCATCTGCCACTAGCGCTACGTCTGAAACCGATCTCGTACCGACTAAAATCCCCCCATCGATAAAGAGGAGCACGGATACATTTCCCCCATCAAATGTACACTATCGCTGGGCTGACACCCTCAGTACAACAGACCCAAGAATAACTAAGGGCTCTTTGGAATTATAACCCCGTGGATTTTTTATCCATTTAAATGCCCAAACTCCAACAGCCGTATTTGGTGCAGATGTAGCGGATGCAGACAAATACAGCAAATATACTGGGATACTGTCGATTTATTCGCGACATGTGTCAACGTCGTACCGATCGAAACCGAAATACCCGCGGGAACACCCGTTACCTAGTACCGATTGCACTGAAAGGGCATGTGCGTCTATTCCGGCCCGTTCGGGGTCTTCGTACCCATCAAGCTGCCACTAGCGCTACGTCCGAAACCGACTTTGTACCAATCAAACTAACCCCATCAATATAGAGGAGCTAGGGTACATTTCCCCCATCAAATGGTCACTATGGCTAGCCTAAAACCCGCAGGACAACAGGTCCTGTAATAACTAAGGGCGCTTTTGAATTAAGACCTCCGTAATACATTGGAACCGTTCAAATCGATAAACTCCAACAGCCGTATTTAATGCAGACCTAGCGGATGCAGAAACATGCCGTACATAAACTGGCATACTGTCGGTTTATTCGCGACATGTGCCAACTTCGTACCGATCGAAAATACAAAAGCGCGGGAAACACCGTTTCCCCAGTATCAGTTGCACTGAAAAGGCATGCGCGTCTCTTCCGGCCCGATCCAGTAGCTTCGTACCAATCAAGCTGCCTCTAGTGCTACGTCTGAAACCGACTTCGTACCGATCGAACTACCCCCATCGATAAAGAGCAGCACGGATACATTTTCCCCATCCAATGGACACGATCGCTAGTCTGACACCCTCAGAAACACAAAGCCTATAATAACTTTCAATAGGAGCGTTTATGAATTAAACACCCCGTAATATATTGAAACCGTTCAAATCCCCAAACTCCAACAGCCGTATTTAGTGCAGATCTAGCAGATGCTGACAAATACCGTAAAAACACAGGGATACTGTCGATTTATTCGCGACATGTGTCGACTTCGCACCGATCGAAACTGAAATAAGCGCGAGCAACGCTCTTGACCCAGTGTCAATTGCACTAAAAAGGCATGCGCGTCTATTCGGGCCCGATCCAGTAGCTTCATACCAATCAAGCCGCCACTAGCGCTACGTGTGGAACCGACTTCGTACCGATAAAACACCCCCCATCGATAAAAAGGAGCACGGGTACATTTCCCCCATCAAGTTGACACTATCGCTAGCCTGACACCCTCAGTACAACAAACCTTATCATAACCAAGAGCGTGTTTTAATTCCGAACCCCGTAATATATTGGAACCGTTCAAATCCCCAAACTCCCACACCTGTATTTTGGTCAGATCTAGCGGATGAAGACAAGTGCCCTGAATATACTGGGATTCTGTCGATTTGTTCGCGACATGTGTCAACTTCGTACCGATCGAAATTGAAATTAGCGCGGGAAACGCCCTTTACCCAGTAGCAATTGCACTGAAAAGTTATGCGCGTTTATTCCGGCCCGATCCAGTAGCTTCGTATCATTCAAGCTGCCACTAGCGCTACGTCTGAAACCGACTTCGTATCGATCAAACCCTCCGCATCGATAAAAAGGAGCACGGATACATTTCCCCCATCAAGTTGACACTATCACTAGCCTGACACCCTCAGTACAACAAACCCTATCATAACCAAGGGCGTTTTTTCAATTCTGAACCCCGTAATATATTGGAACCTTTCAAATCCCCAAACTCCCATACCTGTATTTTGGTCAGATCTAGCTGATGAAGACTAATGCCCTGAATATACTGGGATTCTGTCGATTTGTTCGCGACATGTTTCAACTTCGTACCGATCGAAATTGAAATAAGCGCGGGAAACGCCCTTTACCCAGTAGCAATTGCACTGAAAAGTTATGCGCGTCTCTTCCGGCCCGATCCAGTAGCTTCGTACCATTCAAGCTGCCACTTGTGCTACGTCTGAAACCGACTTCGTATCGATCAAACTCCGCCCATCGATAAAGAGCAGCACGGATACATTTCTTCCGTCAAATGGACACTATCGCTAGGCTGACACCATCAGTACAACACACCCTAGGACGATTAGTTTTTATTATTATTATTAACCCCGTAATATATTGGACCCGTTCAAATCCCCAAACTCCAACAGCCGTATTTAGTGCAGATCCAGCAGATGTTGACAAATACCGTAAATAAACAGGGATACTGTAGATTTATTCGCGACATGTGTCGACTTCGCATCGATCGAAACTGAAATAAGCGCGAGCAACGCTCTTGACCCAGTGTCAATTGCACTAAAAAGGCATGCGCGTGTATTCGGGCCTGATCCAGTAGCTTCATACCAATCAAGCCGCCACTAGCGCTACGTCTGGACCCGACTTCGTACCGATCAACCCCCCCCCATCGATAAAGAGGAGCACGGATAAATTTCCCCCACCAAGTTGACACTATCGCTAGCCTGACACCCCCAGTACAACAAACCTTATCATAACCAAGAGCGTGTTTTAATTCCGAACCCCGTAATATACTGGAACCGTTCAAATCCCCAAACACCCACACCTGTATTTTGGTCAGAATTAGTGGATGAAGACAAATGCCCTGAATATACTGGGATTCTGTCGATTTGTTCGCGACATGTGTCAACTTCGCACCGATCGAAATTGAAATTAGCGCGGGAAACGCCCTTTATCCAGTAGCAATTACACTGAAAAGTTATGCGCGTCTATTCGGACCCGATCCAGTAGCTTCGTACCATTCAAGCTGCCATTAGCGCTACGTCTGGAACCGACTTCGTACCGATCAAACTCTCCCCATCGATAAAACGGAGCACGGATACATTTCCCCCATCAAGTTCACACTATCGCTAGCCTGACACCCTCGGTACAACAAACCCTATCATAACCAAGGGCGTTTTTTCAATTCTGAACCCCGTAATATATTGGAACCTTTCAAATCCCCAAACTCCCACACCTGTATTTTAGTCAGATCTAGCTGATGAAGACAAATGCCCTGAATATACTGGGATTCTGTCGATTTGTTCGCGACATGTTTCAACTTCGTACCGATCGAAATTGAAATAAGCGCGGGAAACGCCCTTTACCCAGTAGCAATTGCACTGAAAAGTTATGCGCGTCTCTTCCGGCCCGATCCAGTAGCTTCGTATCATTCAAGCTGCCACTAGCGCTACGTCTGAAACCGACTTCGTACCGATCAAACTCCCCCCATCGATAAAGAGCAGCACGGACACATTTCTTCCGTCAAATGGACACTATCGCTAGGCTGACACCATCAGTACAACACACCCTAGGACGATTAGTTTTTATTATTATTATGAATCCCGTAATATATTGGAACCGTTCAAATCCTCAAACTCCAACACCCATATTTAGTGCAGATCTAGCGGATGCAGACAGATGCCGTAAATAAACTGGGATACTGTCGATTTATTCGCGACATGTATCAAATTCGCACCGATCGAAACTGAAATATGAGCGAGAAACACCCTTTACCCAGTATTAATTGCCTTGAAAAGGCATGCGCGTCTATTCCGGCCGGATGCAGTAGCTTCGTACCAATCAAGCTGCCACTAGCGCTACGTCTGAAACCGACTTCGTACCGATCAAGCTCCCCCCATCGATAAAGAGGAGCACGGATACACATCCCCCATCAAATTGACACTATCTTTAGCCTAACACATTGAGAAAAAAACCGTATAATAACTACGGGCGCTTCAGAATTATGAACCCCGTTATATATGGAAACCATTCAAATCCACAAACTTCAACAGGCGTATTTAAGGCAGATTTACAGTATTACCAGATGCAGACAAATGGCGTAAATATACTGGGATGCTGTCGATTTATTCGCGACATGTGTCAACTTGGTACCGATCAAAACAAAAAAATGCGCGGGAAACACCCTTCACCCAGTATCAATTACACTTTAAAGGCATGTCTATTCCGGCCCGGTCCAGTAGCTTCGTACCAATGAAGCTGCCACTAGCGCTACATTGACGCGTGCTACAATAGAGGTGCCCCATGATTTTGCTGAGGATGGTCACTTTATTAGCTCTATACCCCACCAAAAGAACAAAAGCGCTACCCGATGAACCATCCCATGGCCCAACGAGACAACAAACAATATGGCGGAACATAAATGGAACTCCGACGAGTTTGGGTCAAGGAGCCCCATCTTTTCAAAAACGTTTCGGTCAAACAGTGGCACCTCTATCGAGGCACGCGTCCGTCTGAAGCCGACTACGTACCGATCAAACTATCCCCCACCAAATGGACACCATCGCTAGCCTGACACCGTCAGCACAACAAACCCTGCAATAACCTAGGGCACTTTTGAATTAAGAACACCATAATATATTGAAACCGTTCAAATCCACAGAACTACAACAGGCGTATTTAGTGCAGATATAGCACATGCAGACAAATGCCGTAAATATACTGGAATATAATTTATTTATTCGCGACATGTTTCACCTTCGTACCGATCGAAACTGAAATAAGCGCGGGAAACACCCTTCACCCAGTATCAATTGCACTGAAAAGGCCTGCGCGTCTATTCCGGCCTGATCCAGTGGCTTTGTACCAATCAAGCTGCCACTAGCGCTACGTTTGAAACCGACTTCGTACCGATCAAACTCCTCCCATCGATAAAGACGACCACTGATACTTTCCCTCCATCAGATTGACACGAGCTCTACGTATCCGGACACCCTCAGTAACAACCCTATAGTAACTAAAGGCGTTTTTGGATTAAAACCCCGTGATATATTGGAACCGTTAAAATCCCCTAACTCCCACACCTGTATTTAGTGCAGATCTAGCGGATGCAGACAAATACCGTGAAAAAACTGGGATACTGTCGACTTATTCGCGAGACGTGTCAACTTCACACCGATCGAAACTGAATTAAGCGCGGGACACACTTCTCACCCAGCATAAGTTGGAAATAATAGCACGTCTATTTCGGCCCGATCCAGTAGCTTCGTACCAATCAAGCTTCTACTAACGCTACGTCCGAAACCGCCTTCGTACCGATTAAAGTTCCCCATCGATAAATAGGAGCACGGACACGTTTCCCCCATCAAATGAACACTATCACTAATCTGACACCCTTACTCGTAGCACAACTAACCCTATCATAAAAAGGTGCGCTTTTGAATAAAACCACGTAATATATTCGAACCGTTCAAATCCCCAAACTCCAAAAGCCGTATTTAGTGCAGATCTAGCTGATGCAGACAAATGCCGTAAATAAACTGAGATACTGTCGATGTACTGGCGACATGTGTCAAAGTTGTACCGATCGAAACTAACTTAGGCGCGGGAAACACCTCTTACGCGGTATTAATTGCAATGAAGAGGCAGGGATACTGTCGATTTGCTCGCGACATGTGTCAACTTCTTACCGAGCGAAACTGAAATAAGCGCGGGAAACGCCCTTTACCCAGTATCAATTGCACTGATAAGTTATGCGCGTCTATTCCGGCCCGATCCAGTCGCTTCGTAACTACTATCAAGCTGCCACTAGCGCTACGTCCGAAACCGACTTTGTACCGATCGAATACCCCCATCAATAATGAGGACTACGTATCTGATTCCCCCATGACATTGACACGATCGCTAGCCTGGCACCCCTAGAAAAAAACTCTATCATAACTTGAAGCGCTTTTGAATTCAGCCCCCTAAATATTGAAACCGTTCAAACCCCCAAACTCCAACAGCCGCATTTAGTGCAGATCTAGCAGCTGCAGAAAAATGCCGTATGTAAACTTAGGGTTACTGTCGATTTATTCGCGACATGTGTCAACTTCGTTCGATCGAAACATAAATATGCTCGGGAAACACCTCTTACCCGGTATCAATTGCGATGAAAAGGCATGCGCGTCTATTCCGGCCCGATCCAGTAGCTTCGTAGCAACCAAGATGCCACTAGTGCTACTTCCGAAACCGACTTTGTACCGATCGAACACCCCCCATCGATGAAGAGGACTACGTATCTGACCCCCCCATGAAATTGGCACTATCGCTAGCCTGATACCCCCAGAAAAATGAACCCTATCATAGCTAAGAGTGCTTTTGAAATCAACCCCCTGATATACTGGAATCGTTCAAATTCCTAAACTCCAACAGCGCATTAAGTGCAGATCTAGCAGATGCAGACAAACGCCGTACATAAATTCAGGGTTACTGTTAGGAGCGGGACTGGCATTGATTTAGACGTAAGAAGAAAGAAAAAAAGCGTCTCGAGCTCGCCAGTGGTCTACAGCATAGGAAAACAATCTTCAGGAAATCAACAAATCCGCGAAGCCGAATAAAGACACACGTCACCAACAAAAAAACTATTCATACCACAGCTTTCTAAAGAAGTGGAAAAACAAAAGTCCTCATCGACTACCGAGCTTCAGAATTTTGTTACAAAAAAAACGCAGCCTTATTGTTTCTGTTGAAAGAACGACGCGTGTGTCGAGGCTCTGTCTCTGTGGAGAGAGATGGCAGAGGTGGCACCGAAGTGTCTGTGAAGATCACTTGTGAAGAAGAACAAAAGTCATGGTTCGAAAAGGCGCTTATTTGGCCATATTGGAAAGAAGATTGGTCTCAGGGAGATCAATGGAAATGGAAGAAGAGAAGAGAAGAGGAGAAGAGAGAAGAGAAGAGTGGAGTAGAGGTGAGTGATCGAGGTGGGCGGTGCCTGTACCTGATCATCCCGGTGCAATGCCCATGCTACGGGCAGTTACATTCGACCCTAGTTGGTACTGTTCCCTGCAATGTTCTGTACAACGTTATAGGAACGTTCTAGCAACGTTCTTAGCATCGTTCCTGATGAAGATGCTTGGGACATACAATGTGGCGCACTACGAGTAAGACAAACTCGTAATCTATCCGCATATTGCAATAACCCGAATATCTAGACTAAGATACTCATATACTCGTATCAGTGCGTAGTGACTGCACATCACAATAGATACGTATGGATCTCAATGTCCATATGCTAACACGCCCCCGTGATGAAAGTCAGTAGCTAGAGTAATGCCTACGGTGTAGAAACCTGATACTCAAAAATCAAAATGAACGAGTGACGAATGAAAGAATGGTACAACATATTCAGTCCTGCGCGAATGCAGCGGTAATATAGAAAACAGTAAACACAAAGTTCACTACATATTCAGTCCCGTGTGAGGACGGTGACAACATGGTTGTACGTACTCATGTCGGAAAAGCTAATTGTGGTTGTGCATGACCACTGAGTCATAGTGCATGACCACTGAGTCATAACTTACAATGAAAAGCGTAGAAAGCTATCTGCTCTACTTGCAACCCGCCCCCTCAATTGAATGCTACAATAACAGAGCTCCAGAAATAGTACATAACCTTGCAGAAACAAAGAAAGTCGGTGGGTGTGTACCCAGACAGACATAGCAATGACCTACTGTATGTACCAGTACGTGTGTATAATCATTTGTCCAGCAATCAACATGGGATAGTTGAAGAGACAATTGATAAAACTGAGACGTGTGTCCAGTGTGGAGTATAGACGTGCGTACGTACTCATATGAAGCCTACAGAGCAGTACCTGGTATAAGCAAAGTCAAAGAAGAAAACAAATCGTGGTGTAAATACCAGCGAAGTATACCCTAGAACGGAAGCGTTAACCCGTTTGATGGGTGTGTTCAACGCGCCCCCTGAATAGATACCTAGAGTAACATGAAATCCAAGTAGAAACTGATGACGTCCGTCGAGTGTCGCGAAAAGTGTACATGTATGTACGTACGTGCTCGCAGGAAGATTGGGAGTACAGATAGTACGGCAATAGACTACGTTGGGCACAATCGTATCGCAAAATAGACTCGTGATGCTGTGGTGTTGACCAGCGAGCTGTATTCTAGCAAAGAAAGCGTAAGAAAGTATCTATTGTACCTATGTTACGCCCCCCCCCAATGGGTCCTAGGACTAAGAAATCGAACGAAATCGAAAAAAAAACGTGTGGACGTATACTCGTACAGGCATGTGTCCAGCTACATACTGATATGTGTGAACTACAAATCAGCATGGTGAGTGTGTATATATGATACGTACTCAAAGAAAAGAAAGCTGTGGAAAGCTATGGAACAACCGATAAAAAAGGCACGTGTGTATCCGTGACGGGATTCACAGCAGGGCACATCATGTTTGATTACACATACGTAGAACGTTCGTGTGAAGATACTCGACGTGCAGCAAAGAAACAAAGCCAACCGAGAAAATGTATACAAAGTGATACCCCTCGCCCACGAAAACAGATAAAGAAAAGACACAAAAGGGCAACCTACAGCAGTGCAATACAGCTGTAGTACTTGGTTGTTGTTGCTTATGATGATGCCGATCTTCGTTTCCGTGCTGTTGTGGCGTAGATATGCTGTAATTGAAGAAGAAGTGGTGCTGCTGATGATCTTCTGTAGGCGGTCTTGTTGCGAAGAACTAGGTCGTAGTCGAAGCAGAGCAGACCAAAATATGTACGTGTAGAAGAAGATGGCTGTGAGATGATGCTGATGATGGCGATGAAGAGCTGACGAGGTGGTGAAGACCTGTCCCCGTAGTCAGTCCGTAGTGATATGCTGCGCCGTGTTGCTCGGCGTGTGCGAGTGCCGGTAGGTGTTGTTGCGGCTGCGCCACTTGTTGCGGTGCAATATAAAAAATCGCCAGGAATGCAACAATAATATGTTGGAACTCCTTGTTTTAAGAAACATGAGCAAATATTCCCCAGAGTGGTGTTCACGTTTCGGCTTCGATGTCGCCGAATACGTAGTTGGTCCCCAATGCGATGGAGATGGTGATAGCCAGCTGGTTGGTGAAGGCTTCGGTGGTGATGCCGTTGAGCTTAATCCTGGTAAGATCTCGGGCGGCCGTCTTGTCGCCTCCGATTCTTAAAGAAGAATTTGAAAATAAAATGATAAATGAATTGCTGCCGCAGGGTAGACCATCGATGCTTCCAGAAGTCGAGCTAGTGATGTTGTAGTGTTGCTCGTACAGCAGTAGTCGAAGTAGACGTAGAAGCTGATAGTAGCAGATAAACCGACAGGCGTTCTCTCCCGTGGCAGGCTATGTCGCCGATTGCATCAACGGCCTGGCTGCGTGATGCAACGCTGGTTGGCCTTCTCCCCACATGGATTGGAGGATAATGCTTTTCCCTTCGAGTCTGAATTCGCGCTTTCGCCTAAAAGCGTGTAAAGCCGATGCTGGATAAGGATAGCAGGAGGTATTCCCCCCGATGCTACGCTGGGTAGCAGATTAGTCAACGACCTGGCTGTTTGATTCAGCACGTGTAGGTCTTCTCGGCAATGCTTGCACGAGGATAAATCCATTTATTGTACGTACTTCGTGCGTCGTAGCTTGAAGAAACGGTTTTGATAACGGCCTCGCGCGTTCAACTAGCGTGAAACCGGCTCGACACTAACTTCAGGTGTTATGGCAAAAAACAGAGGCCTTGTAACGTTTCATCATGCTTTACAGCGTGGAAGTAGGGGGGAGCTAGCTTCGGGTGTGATGAGCAGAAATGGTTCCGTGACTTGTTGCGCGCTTACAGCTTCAAAGTATCATAGTATCGAAAACAAAGCTTTGCGTGTAATGTTACAAAACCTAGTCGGTGGCATTTTGTTTGCAATTCCAGCGTGAAAACGATGTTGAATGTACTAGCACAAGTTTCGCGTGAGAAGCGTGAAACCGGACTCATTACTCGTACGTGCTACCCGCGTAAAAGCGTGACAGCAGTCTCCTTACCTGCCTCACGCGTAAAAGCGTGAAAGCAGTACTCCTTGTAGTAACCCTGTTGAACGAACTTGATGAATATCGATGATGAGAGTCGATGTCGATGCTGTCGGGTAGATGACGATCTTCTGATTTTTGAAGCAAAAATCGAATTCCTCCGCACTTGAACACTTGAAATTTCTTCGAAAGTAGAACGTGACGCGCTCGCCGGAAGGCGTCGTTCCGTGATGCCAGTCGGCGCGTAGACCAAAGTTGAGGCTCATAACCTGAAATAATGACGCGTGTGTCGAGGCTCTGTCTCTGTGGAGAGAGATGGCAGAGGTGGCACCGAAGTGTCCGTGAAGATCACTTGTGAAGAAGAACAAAAGTCATGGTTCGAAAAGTCGCTTATTTGGCCATATTGGAAAGAAGATTGGTCTCAGGGAGATCAATGGAAAGGGAAGAAGAGAAGAGAAGAGGAGAAGAGAGAAGAGAAGAGTGGAGTAGAGGTGAGTGATCGAGGTGGGCGGTGCCTGCACCTGATCATCTCGGTGCAATGCCCATGCTACGGACAGTTACATTCGACCCTAGTTGGTACTGTTCCCTGGAATGTTCTCTAAAACGTTATAGGAACGTTCTAGCAACGTTCTTATCATCGTTCCTGATGAAGATGCTTGGGACATACAATGTGGCGCACTACGAGTAAGACAAACTCGTAATCTATCCGCATATTGCAATAACCCGAATATCTAGACTAAGATACTCATATACTCGTATCAGTGCGTAGTGACTGCACATCACAATAGATACGTATGGATCTCAACGTCCATATGCTAACAGCCCCCGCTGTTTGGATATGCCCATGACTAGGCCCGAGTAGGAGCGTATACACAGACGCGCGAGCGTGAGCAGGTCACGCTTCTCGGGTGACCCTCTGAGATTGGCGGCCGGCAGTACGACAATACTACCCCCCCTATAAATATACTATATTTGTAGGTTGGGTTGGCGTCGGTTGGCAACGACGCTGTAAAACACGCCACTCGCTGCGTGAGCTAGACAACCAGGGTGCCGTTTTTTTTTGTTATTTTTTTTGGCGGTCACCAAAGCTGGCGGTCGAGTAGATCATTTGTGCGGGGTGGAGAACCTTTGTTCCGCACAAGGGGAATGGTCGTTTCACGTAGTGTTAATATGGTAAGGCGTCCGCGAGGCAGTTACATAGTAAAACCCATTGCTGTCTCCGGAAGTGGCCACACCAGAAATTAAATTAACTCATTGAAGCTGTCGTCCATATGCAAGTCCGCCTCAGAGGCGGTTCTTAGCAGGATGCAGCTCACCCTCCATGCGACTCGCCCAATACCTCACGGCGTTTCGCGCTTGGTGCAAGCAATGTCTGCCTGGTTGGTGAAAACCCAACGCGCTCCGTCCCGGCATTGTAGGGATGCGAGGGTCTATGGTCATATGACCAGGGGCGGGGACAAAATGGGTGCCCCCCCACCCCCCCCCCCCCCGCGTACGTGGGGTTCAAGCCGAAGGCTCCGACCTTGCTTGCTGCTGTTGTTGCATGATACGTTGTACCTCTCATACGTACACTGGTGGTACAGCAGTAGTACACAACCATATCTCTTGGATTGCCAGGATGTACCTCGCCGATACTCTGTGAGGCCGGCGACACTCTCCATAGGAGTGCGCCCCACCTCTAGCTCACCTGCAAGTTACTGCTGTTGTGCTTGCGGCTTGAATTGGCACACCCCTCATTTTTGCAGTGGCTACCAATCGACGGCTGAGACACTAATCCAAGCTACTGCTGTACGAGTACATACGTAAATACGAGGGACTTGATACGACGCTGTCCCGAGATATAGGCCCTGCTTTATTGAATATTATTTTGAAAATTGTTCTTGTATTTCGGGACACAGCGGTATCCACGAAGTCTCAATACGTATATCTCTGTCTGTAAACGTAAGGACCGTTTTATGTTAATATATCTACTTGTAACCCGTTCTTATATTTGTAGACAGAGCGGTATCGTAGACATTATAACACTATCATTTTCCCGTACTCGTGAGACAGCAGTTAGTCTTGCTGCGTTCGTATCTTGAAGCAAGGGGCAACTCGCTTCCCGCAGCATAAAACCCGACCACAGACGCCCTTCGCTGCCGCGATGGCACCTGGCGCGACGAGAATAACAGCTAGGCATGCGGCCGCGTCCGAATGAATCTGGCGCCGTTGGCCCGATACAACGAAGGGAATTTGTTTTAATTTTATTTTTGCCCCGATGACCTTGCTGTTTTTTTCTTTTTTCATCCTACGAGTTTCTCAGGAAGAGCACCAACTTCTGAGCACAATTTCTCGCCAGCTATCTCATGAATTCGAGCGTGGTTTGTTTTTCCGCTTGCGCCAACTCGTAGGAGAGGGGAAGGCTGGTATAGTTCATACAGCCATTTCAAAGTGTTCTGCCCAGAGAGAAAGATACGCTTATCCCCCAAAAATCAAAGTTTTCCCTATTATTTACCCTCGGTTAAAACGAAGATCAACTGCATGTCAAACCATATTCATCCATCCTGTCGGCTCCCACCTAATACCTGTTCATGTCGAACGTCATAGATTTATTTGTTTTCAGCGTCGAGTAAATCGTAATACGCTGCCAACCTTCAATGTAATATAAAACCAATTAAATAGGGCGGTGGAAAAATAGTTTTGAACTGAAGTTTTACCCATATATTTTGAACGGTTTAGTCAATAGACCGGACACTTTTTTGGGATATTTCGTCATGAATACCGCTCCTAACTGTCGATTTATTCGCGACATGTGTCAACTTCGTACCGATCGAAACATAAATATGCGCGGGAAACACCTCTTGCCCGGAATCAACTACAATGAAAAGGCATGCGCATCTATTCCGGCCTGATCCAGTAGCTTCGTCACAATCAAGCTGCCATTAGCGCTGCTTCCGAAACCGTATTTTGTACCGATCGAACCCCCCCCATCGACGAAGAGGACTACATATATGATCTCCCCATGAAATTGACACTGTCGCTAGCCTGACAACCCCCACAAAACAAACCCGTTAATACCTAGGAGCGCTTTTGAAATCAACCCCGTGATATATTCGAACCGTTCAAATCCTCAAACTCCAACAGCCGCATTTAGTGCAGATCTAACAGATGCAGACAAATACCGTAAACAAACAGTGTTACTATAGATTTATTCGCGACATATGTCAACTTCGTACCGATCGAAACTGAAATATGCGCAGGACACACCATTTATCCAGTATCAATTCCAATGAAAAACCACACGTGTCTATACCGGCCCGATCCATAATCATCAAGCTCCACAACAATAGCAAGCAATATAAACGCGTCCAATCACCGACCTTCAACGATCGGCAGTCTGCGCCGCGAATAGTTCCACACGGGCGTACCAATAAAGCTTGCACATATTTACCCGAATATCCTTAAAGTCGCGTTCCTACCTAAACATTTCCTTGACTTATTTCTTGAATTGGTTTTGCTAGCCTCGACGGAACTCTTGCGCTTGGCTCTGCCGGTTCCCTTGAACGAGTGTGACGCTCCGGTAGTCCTGTGACCGTGGTTTCCGGATCCAAAGGCCGCGAAGAACCACTCCCTACTCCGTCCTGGGTTGGCGCAACCCGTGCCTCTGTCAAGCTTCCTGCTGGGGATGGATTGGACGCCGTTCTCTCGTTTGCTGTTTCTGGGCCTTTGTCTTCAGCTGGCATGTGTGCGGTGTCCTTTACCGACGCCGAGGCGTCCTTGGGCCTCCCCATCCCTTATTTGGCTGTAGACTTGACATTGCCTCCACCGTCCTTGATGACAACGTTTAGCTCCGCTTCTGCCACTCCTTGTAGCCCCAGCAGCGGCACACCTCTGAGGTCGAAAGCGTTTAGCCCAACCTCGGAACACATCCCGAGGAAAGACAGTGAATGACGGTTGGGTCTAACCGCTGCTGCTTGCACAACTCCACATGGGTCCCAAGTCCCTAGGACTGCGGTTCTGGGGACCCGAAACCTGCGGAGAAGGGACGTGTATACGTCTGGGGACAAGGCACGCTTCAGGTATCCGTGGTTGGCGCCTATCTTCCGCACCACCTTTCTCGCCGTTGTATCGACTTCCCTAGTCCTTATGTCCGATTCCAGCAGCGACGATACCTCCTTCCCGCGAAGAACAAGAGGTCAACCTGCATTGTGTCTTTTCCATGGGAACAGGGGATCCCTTGGGTCGACAGTCATCTGGTACGCGACGAACATATTGAGAAATCTCGTTAGTTCTAGAATAAATTTGCGACCAGGATTTCATGTCCATTTCTTTAATATAACCCAACGCTAGACCTGGAACCCGTTCGTGTGGTCGATAATTGTGACTTCGTTTTCTTGCCATTGAAATGAATATCTAACATTCTGCATATAAACTGGGTACCATGCTTGTCTCTTCTTTCGCTCATACAATTTTATGTGTGTTGAAAATGTTCACCCAAGTGTTGACGCACACCCCTTAACGTGTTCGATTTGAAGGATCGACTTTCGCTAACATCGTTCGAGGCAAACACATGTATATATTTCAATGAAGACTGGCTTTTACAGCGCCCACCACCCACCAGTTTGACACCTACAACTAGTTATATCTACGACGATTTCAGTTGAATAAAATGGTGCTGAGGCACCTCTTACCTGCGGGGGTGTTCCCCTGTCTCCAAACAAGAGGACCTCGATTTGGATCTCGTTCTGGGCTGAAGTGGGCAGTCCCACAACGTAACTGTGTTCGGGAACCTTACCTCGGTACGCCGAGGAGTAGACCACACTGTCGACCTTTTGCGCCCGCACGACCACATGCCGGCATTATTTCCCAGTTAGGTGAGCCTGTTATGCATTACGCGACGCATGTGTTAACTATTAATTGGATTTTTCCACATTAAAAAAACTACTCGTACCTTTATATATGTACGCAAGTTAGCACGTTTCAATTAGTCTACCGTCTGGTCGACGTTTGAGACTACAAGAAACCTCTTGATCAACGTGACGACAAACGTTATGTTTGGTGGAGTAGTTGTTCACTGGGAGTTTTTTATTCTTACCCAGTGATGACAAGATTACGTGTGCCACCCATAAACAAGCAATGCGTATGGTACGAAGTATATATTTGAGGGTCCGTGCCCTTGATGTGTTCATGTCTGGGGGGTTGTAAAGATGTTTGCCGGCAGCATCCACGCTATATAACCAAGAACATATTGGCTACGGACACGCCTTGTGTATGGAGGTACACCTCCTGGGCTTAAGTTGTAGGTCCTAAACATAAGTCTTGTGTAGAAAGCTACGTTTTCTCCAATCGGTTCTGAACTATGACTGGATCGTAAAAATATGTTTCCCGTGTAAGCAATCGTTGCATCTACTACTGTATGTAAGACATTCTTCGGCCCCTAACACGTGCTTTCGCTTGAAACAACCGTACGGGCGCCCCGTAAACAGTTCGCTTATGACGCGTGCTACGATCGAGGTAGCACGTTTTGACTGAAATGGTTTCTGAATGATCGGGCGCCTTAACCAAACATGGTAGGATTTTCATTCCGGTGTTGCGATTTTGCTCATTGCATACTTAGATCTTGGTATTGTTCATCCGGTAGCACTTTGTATGTTGGTCCAAAAACAGTTTTTGGTTGAGGTATAGATCTCCTCAGGTGGCCACCCTCAGAAAAAAACAAGCTGCACCTCTACCGTAGCAGGCATCTTATGTAGTGTGCCAGTGATTGCCATTGTAGTCGTTTTAACAGGTTGTATGACATCGCTGGATGAAAACCAATCAACTTGCTGGATAAATTCGACCAAACACATTGTACAGTAGGTAGTCTGGTTGAAGAACGCATCGGAGGGACCTGACATTGTCCGCAAACAGATGGCCGAAAAGCTACGCCCTCTGTACACATCTCTCATATGGGCTTACTTCGTTTTGTACGAAAGGTCGAAATTTTCATGTAAGTCCTGGTACTCTTACGTAGTGCTGTTTGATTTGTCGAATGGTGTACCTGCTGCAGGGGCCGCTGACAAAAACTAATACGGAGAAAATCGTGCAAATCATTCGCCAAACTGACTTACTTTAACAACAACTGTCCGGATTTTCACTCAACGTAACAGTAGTGCATGTAATACACTTCTTCAACACACATTCATGCTCGTTATTAAGCTCTTACCACACATGTCTCCATCTTGTCTGCTCTTGAGCTAAAGTTGTGCTTCGTATCCGAGTCCGAATCGTGGTCTGCCGCCGTCCTGCACCCGCGGTGTACACACATGATCACCGGATTGTCGTGGAGAGAACCGGTTTCCTGAAGGTCCTCGACCTGGCGCACCGTCAGATCGATCTTCGGGTCGGCGTCGTTGACGACAATCGTGTGACCCTTAACCTGCTTGTAACCAACGTCCCACAGGAAAACAGGCACATCTTCGGCTTTAACACGAGTAAGTCCGGTGTGTCAAAGGGTCCCCTTTACGCTCTCTCGCTCGATGTCATTCTCCGCCTCATTCGTGGTCCCCTGCTGTAAGTAAACACCCAAGATTAGCAGTATAATCGACAAGCGGTTTAGCAAATATTGAGAGTGTGCACATAAACAGTAACCCCCTACGACGTATGCCCCTCAAAATACCCAAAACCGTTCATCTACACGGATTACCGGGGGGTGTACAACCGTGCTTATTGTGATGCACAGTTTGAGTAGATCATAGTATACCTGACATACACGGATGGGGCATTGCGGGTGTTCACCGAATAATACCTTGCCGAACTCGTTGGGGCCTTTACGGGTTCGGCAAGTCGCATGAAGGGTGTGATGCTCCCGACAGAGGACCGCTTGAGAGGCCGACTTCGGCACCTCGTTTGTACGTTCTTACACATGAACGATGGTGTCGCAATACTCATGATATATATCTGGTGCCGTCAAGTACGCACTTGCATACACTGAACGACAGGCAGTGCTTCTGCTTTAATGTGCAACTGCTCACGACCTTGCACCCTACGGTTTTGCGACGGTGGAGGATGTTTTGCCCTCTGGTCGTTTAATGTTGTAACGGTTAATCCAACATCAAACCTGCGTTCATATTACTTGTCACGAAAAACATGATTGATCTATTATCTTCCTCAAATGCCCTTATAAGTGGTTTTCTCTTGGTAAAATAACAACACAGCTAAAACAGATACCCCTGATAGGGTCGGATTGAATGGATGCTGTTGGCATAAGAGAGACACGATATATGAACGGTACCTTTATGTACCTCGGTTGGACTGCGTTCCAACTAGATTTCAAACGCCACCGTCGTTTCTCATTAGCAACATGTATTGTTTGCCTTTTGCCTATGTCGCCAATCTAGCGCTTTTACTGTTTCGACCATGAGCGAGCGGGTACCGAATCGACATGCCGAGCGTACTAGGCGAGGCGAAAGCATCGCGTCGGCTCTCTATTTGAGCAGGGTCAACTCGCAGGTTGACCGCAACAGCAGTAGTAGTAACATACAATATATTCACGAGCTTCCAGCCAGATATGCGTCGTCGTCTATTCCTGGCAACATCTCACATGCACCGCATCGTCCGTCCCCGATATCGGCGTAGTGGGGGCCTCTGGCTGAGAGCTGGGCGAACACAACGCCTTTACTGTGTTCAATACGCAGAGGCTGTACTGGTGTGCCGTATGTAGGGAAATATTGTTGTCATGTGGAGGAGACCGGTACGAGCATTCTTGTCCGGGATTTGTTTTATGCTTGTGCTGTAGGCATGTATAGGTATATACAGCTGTAGCATATCTGTAGACGTCAGATGTCAAACCTATGTTTGCATCTTACGCATCTAACTGCCCAGGATGCCCGAGTAAGTGTTATTGCCGATTCTCTCTCTCCGATGGGGATCGCTTATTTGAAAACATCGGCAGAACAAGGTCGATCTTGATCTCTCGGGCGATCGCCTGAAAATAGACTCTTCGATCTCGATGATCACAAACTACAACTAGTTTCGATTTTTCGAACTTGATCTACGTAGGTCAAAACACCCAGGAAACAAAACACGATCATCATCCCGGGAAAGCAGTCCTATTCGCGATACAAAAGAGATATCGCTGTTGGGATCTACAACACAGGTTTGAGGTCGTTGTATTTCGCCATGTGATTTGTTTGCGCGATGAAACTCCTGATCTTTCGTTTGCATGTGGAAACATCGACGCTGATTCAATGATTTATAACGTATGGTCATCATTCCCTTTTCCCGAGGTCTATTGTATCAAACTTCTCACATCGGTAGCTACCTTCTTACAATGTCGTGAATTGTTCTACAAATATGTCGTAGCCTGCTTACATTCAAAGTATGTCTACCGAATCCCTGCCCGTCTGGTACAGGATGCATTTCCAGATATTTGTGGTTTTGATGTGGTTGGGATATTTGGGTAGATTTGACTTTTTCGGTGAGAAACGAAACTACGTATGTCCTCGCGAATCGAGGGCCCTACGTTGAACACTTTGACCGGTTGTGTACAGTACACCAGGCTCGGTACTCGGTCAACTAAAATTACGGCAGGAACAACAGGTGAACTGTTGATTCGTAATGAAGTGTTCTTCGTTGTCGCGCAACGATGTTGTACGGCGCGCGCCATTCCAAATAATATCGATTCGTGTGTTTAGCTATCCTGCTGGCTTACATTTAAGATTTGACAAACACGCCGGGTGAGGTTTCCGGCTGCGATCGAATGCTGTCAAGCTTTTGACCACCACTTACACCGCTTGGGGAGCGTCACTTGAATTATCGGCGATAAAAACTTTTTCCAACTGTCTGCAAGCGAGTCAGTTTTAAAATGCGGGTATGTTTCGTGTCATTTCTTTACTTCCTAATCTCCACCAATTTTGAACTGAGCAACAACCTCAGCGCCAAGGTTCAGCTGGCTAAAACAGGGAATTTCTGAACTGGGGAGAAAACGCTCTGCGGTAGACGAAGGGCGAAGCTGGGCACCTGCTATCTGCTAAGCAAAGGACAGAGAAGCCGACGTTCAATGCCAACGCAATGTATTATACTTATGGCGTACCAACGATCGAAAAACTGAGAAAAAACATATTCACCCAAGCGCTCGGGATTACATGTATGGTGTACACTAAATTTGTTCGTTTCTCTACGATTGACGAATGTGTCGTAACGATGGTTTTCTCCCGTCGTATATTGTAGAAAACTTTCCACAAGTCGCATGTGTGTAAAACGGACTCCTATTTATACTATTATAATAGCATTCATGACCTACGATGGCTTGATTCGTATCGGTGTACCATTTTAATTGGTTTTGGCAGCCAAACCCGTGAAAACAGCACGTAGCAAAATTCACATGTGGCCATTCGGCTAACCTTGAAGCCCCCTTAGCGGCGAGGCACCTTGTCGAAGACCTTGTGGGAGGTGCTGTACCCAGTTCGAGTGGCAAATAACAGCCACTTAAAACGAAAAAGTGATAATGTCTTGTTGATCCGGTGCAACCTTACCAACAGCGTTTATAGTCATAACCCATCAACCTTTTCAAATTTTGAAGATTAAATGATCGATGTTAAAAAATGCCCCAAGACTTGGGACACAAAAACAACTTAACTTACTTGATTAAAGGTTAGATTTCCATCCAGGATACAATTTTGTTTTTGCCGCCATTAACAACTGCCACAAAAAACTCCTTTCTATCGACCATACTTTGACTTGATTGAATTGTACACTTTTTACGCTGGAAAAAGTGTTCTTCAGACTCTCGAAAATCCATGTATTGACTTGATTGAAGTATGGATTTCCAGACAGAAAAATGTACCAGGTATATGTTTTTGACATAATTAAACAACTGCCACAACGAAAAGAATGACGTCGACGATTATTTAGATGATTACCTGGTATACTGTAGTATTAATTTGTTTTCGATGAAAAATTAGTCAAGACTCCCACACAAGATTGAGTTGGTTGACTTGATTGAAGTAGTACAGCCAGAAAAAGAAAAAAATGTCAGCACGATTAACAACTGCCACAATAAAACAATTGTGTCGACGGCAATTTTACTTGATTATAGTATAACTTGTTTCTCGATGAAAATTTTAGCAAAATTGTACACTAAATGACGTCGTAGACTTGATTGAAATATGGGTTTCCAGACACAACAAATAAATGAAAACTGTCAACATTAATGGCTGATATATTGACCATAATTTGACTTGATTATAGTGTACATTTTTTCGTGCTCTAAAAAATTGCCGAGACTTCTACAATAAATTCCAGGTATTGACTTGATTAAAGTATGGATTTCAAGAAATTATAAAAACAAACTTTTGTCACCACTAACAACTTCACGAAAATAACGAGAATTCTCATTGACTTTACTTGATCATACGTAGTATACATTTGTTTTCGATGAAAAAGTTAGTAGCCAAAGCTCGTGCGCGAACGGCCAACACCGAAGCGCAATGCGTGTTCACCTCCTCCCTCGACTCTTCTCTGCCACAATCGTAGCTGTTAGGCACCTGTTTTGTTCCTGCCCAGTGGCCGAGTGTCCCCTATCGATCGATAGCGATGTTTTTTGGTGTTGTTAACCAACAAAAAAAAGGCTTGACTAAATTATTGATTATTTTTACTTTTCCATGGTTAATTAACTGCGATTATTTGATTATATTGAAGTAGCTGTTGATTAATCATGCTTGGGTGAATAATCGTAATTATTGAATATTTGTAGCGAAATGGAAGGCGTTTTCATGCGAGGAAATTGGCGTCGCTACTCCGCAGACCAGCACAGCTCCGCACACGAGCACACAACAGGCCGCGGCAGTCTCACAGTACGGGTACAGCACATTGCACGCGGTTGTAGATATGTTTGCCGTTGCGAAGAGCGTATCATACAGTCACGAAAATAATCACAGATCATCACCAAATATGGGTGAGTTGATTAATCATGATTATTTTTCAGAAGTTGGCACCATATGATACTGGTGGAACCTTACAGCAGTGCCGCCGAAGTTTCGCAGTACGCGTACGAGTACAGCAGTACAGCACACTGCACGCAGGAATGGGTATGTTTCCGTAGGGAAAAACGTACAGTTACGAAAATAATTATGATTAGTCACCAAAAATGGGTTGGTTGATTAATCATGATTATTTTGAAAATATTCAAATAATCACGGCCTCGGTGATTAATATTTGGTCATGAATAATCACATAACTTAATCAACTAAAATGTTGATTATTTTGGTTGGTTAACAACACTATTACGGAGGACCACAGTTAATAGGACCAACTATTGTTGGTTAAAATTGGTAAATATATTGATTTTTGTATGTACCACGGGTCCTATTTACTATGGACCCCCGTAATAGTGTTTTTACTTGCTACATTGAATACAAATGAACACAGTCCCCGGTTGAAACACGCCTTCAAAAAGGTATGAAAACCACTTGTTTTGTCGAGGGTGGCAAATTTTTAACGTCACGGGACAGCTCACGGGGACTTTAATTACGCGGGAAAAGCTCGCGCAATACGTATGAAACTTCTGTTCTGGCAGGTTCTGGAGACAGCTCTTTTATGAGAATCTTCGGTAGACATCGATCGACAAACCCAACGATCCCGTCATGAGCTCTGAACGAATCACGCTGGTTAATGGCTCCGACCCACCCTAGTGTTACACTGCTCATACCTTGATAGGTGATACGTGGCGCGGGCCGGGCAGCCGTCTGGTAAAAAAACATTCGGCCGCTGGTGTGTAGAACACAGACGACAACACATCTTGATAACTCGCTGATCGCAAGAAATAGACCGTTTTTCATGTTTGACATCGATCGAAAAATCCAGCGACTGCGTCATGAAATCTGAACGCATCGCGCTGGTTAGAGGCTCCGACTCACCCTAGTGTCACAAACAGTGCTCCCCTCTCGGTGGATGGTAGGTGGCAGGCAACGTGTTGGAAACAGACGAAAAAACTCTCGATTCCTCTCCGATGGCCAGAGACATAACTTCTTGAACGTTTAGACGAAGGACATGGGACGCAGCAGGCAACATTTCGCCTCCTAGACTACAGGTCGCAATGATACCTTCGAGATCGTTATGTACATTCCCTGGCCTTGCCCGGTACAAAGTGGGTTCATCGTGAGACAAGTATTTGTCGAGATCGAAGGTCAATCGTCGCATGGCTGTCGCGTGCGTGATGCGGTGTTTTCGTGCTGTGGGTTTGGTGTGCGGCGTGATTTCGCCATCTGGCTGGCGTGGCTCCCGTTAATGCAGCGATTTGATTGATAGATAGCTGGCGTGGCTCCCGTTAATAAAGCGATTTGATTGGTAGATAGCTGGCGTTTTCTGTCCCGCGTGATTTTAGACTTGCCCGGGGGGAGGCAATATTTCCCCCTCGGGGGAAATTTTACTTGCTATTAGTATGGTCCCCAAGATGAAAAAAAGGTGATCCCGGTGGTCTCCAGCCCCGCAGCGTCTGAACCTCCATGTCCGGAGTTCGAGGCCATCCATGTACGTTTACCCTTTTTTTGTTCATGTTTTTTTTTATGATTTTGTCTCTGTATTATATACCTGGTATGATTTTTCACTCTTGTCTTGAGCATTTCTCCTCCCCTTCCGGTTGTGTATTATGGTTGTACGTATAATACGTATCATACCTGGAATTATTTGGAACGAATGTATGGTTTGTGTGTATGTATACCTGGTTTGATTTGTGTGTTTACTATATGTACATCGTATATCGTATATGATTTGTGTCTTTTTCAATTTTCTCCTAACTTAAACTTTATCTGTCTGGTGGTTGGATACTACAGTAAGTATAACTGGTATCTACTTCGCCTAGTGTTTGGCCTACTTTTCCATGCTTCCCTTGTGTGCATTATATCAAACCATACATTTATTTTGTGACGTTTCTGGCATATTATCTGCCTTGTTTTCTTGATGTACGAAGGTCCTACAGTAATTACTTCCCTGGATATGTTAACCTTGAAAGGCCAATGTTTGGTACAATAGTGATACACATGGTATCGAAAATCCTATACCAGGATGTACGTAAGGTTACAGCAACAGGGATGGCGCCTTTGCCACGATTTCCTGCCAATATGATGCTTGCTTGTTGCCATCCGGTGGGTGCAGCCTTACGTTTTTACGCGGTCACCCAGACGCAACCCTGTGGTAAGATGTTGAGTTTCGCACAAGGGTTAGGAATGCAGCACAGCCCCATTGCTTTTTATTTGAAAACCAGACATTGCACAACATAAGTTACACCCTCGATCACTCATAAGCAGCCACAAAAATCAAATGAAAGCCCCACCAAAGGTCGGGTAACTCTAGTATCTACTTCAGGCTTAACATCTACCTGGTACGAACTACAGCTGTTGTCCTTTTGCTCCACCCTTTCATCTTATGACACACTCGTTCACAGTCAAAGCCCCCCCCCCAATGTCTGCCTGGTCGGTGAAAACCCGACATGCTCCGTCCCGGCATTGTAGGGATGCAAGGGTCTATGGTCATACGACTACGGCCATGCATGAAAATGAAGCACACCCCCCCCCCACACCATGCGATATATTTATAGGTTGGGTTGGCGTCGTCGGTTGGCAGCGACGCTGTAAAACACTCCACTCGCTGCGTGAGCTAGACAACCAGGGTGCCGTTTTTTTTAATTGTTTTTGGCGGTCACCAAAGCTGGGGGTCGAGTAGATCATTTGTGTGGGGTGGAGAACCTTTGCTCCGCACAAGAGGAATGGTCGTATCACGTAGTGTTAATATGGTAAGGCATCCGCGAGACAGTTACATAGTAAAACCCATTGCTGTCTCCGGAAGTGGCCACACCAGAAATTAGATTAACTCATTGAAGCTGTCGTCCATATGCAAGTCCGCCTCAGAGGCGGTTCTTAGCAGGATGCAGCCCACCCTCCATGCGACTCGCCCAATACCTCACGGCGCTTCGCGCTTGGTGCAAGCAATGTCTGCCTGGTTGGTGAAAACCCAACGTGCTCCGTCCCGGCATTGTAGGGATGCGAGGGTCTATGGTCTATGGTCATATGACTACGGCCGTGCACGACATGAGTACACCCCCCCACACACCATGCCCCCCCGCCCCCCCGCCGCCTCCTGTTGTTAGTAGTTACACTTTACGACAAGTTTATATATATCAGAAGGGCAACCCGCGACCATGGTACCGTGCCGGGTTCTTAGAGCTGACCCTTCTCTGCACTGGCAGGTGCTTTCCTATATAGAGGCTTCCATGCACTCCCAAATATCTCCCAAATAAAATAATCACTTCCTCAGCCTCTTCTTCACCGCCTCTTTTAGCTTATCCTTGGGTCCAGGCGCTGTGTCATCGTTCCAGCAAAGCCCGCCCTCCAAACTACGCAGAACCCGCTTAAGCGCGTTAGAACCGAGGCCACCGATAGCGTCATCTGTCGTGAAGAACCCCCCCCCCGCCCCGTACTCTGCGCCCCCTGCGATGCATGCCGCATTGGCCGAGGACAGTTATGCCTCGCCGCATAGCTACCCCTCCCAACAACGCGTTTCTCCCGCTGCAGCCGTAGCTGGGAAAGTTGGTCGTGCAATCTCCGTCTACGCACCCCCCCGCTCCCAGTTGAACGCGCCACTAGACTGCTGCTGTTGTGGCTTGCTGCCCGCACTCCCCGCACCCCCCTATTCACTCGCTCCTCGACGGGTCTGCCCTCGGTAAACACGGCGTGTAAGCTGCCGCTGCACCTGGCGTACTGGTGGAAGATGCCTTCCTATCCACGCCGTCGCAGTCGCACTCGTCTACGGCAAATAATCCGACGAGTGGGTACATTAAAGAGGGTAAAAAGCAAGTTGCCGAATATTCAGTTAACCATAGTATCGAGGAGGTTACCAGCGAGGCTGTCAGCAGCAAGTATCAATGCAGATACGAAAACGTCAGCGTCGAACTTCGTGGCGCCATTATAATAATTCGGAATAGTATGCATTCACGTCGGAACTGAGCTGCATGCACTTGCGCATGACTTGCGTCTGCTCGTGAGCATATTGCTAGGCTGCCACGCTCGATGAGAGAGAGAAGCGGTACGGAACCCGGGGCAGCAGAAGATCTGCGTAAGTAATAGCCGGGCCACAAGCACACAATGAAAAAACGTACGTGGTTCTAAAATATGTATGCTGTTCCTGGATCGTACAACGGGCGAAGGTGCGCGCGCACTCAGCATAGCGACATAATTAGGAGTTCACGTAGGGCTTCAACGCCTCCAACCAAGGTCAGCACCGGTGTCAGTACGGCAGCATCACAAATACCAAACGCCGCATGTCCTCATGGCGTTACAGCAGTGACAGCTGTACATCGTAATTACGTTCCTGGTGTACTCTCCCGACACCACACCTGCAACAGTCCGCACGCCAGGGCTGAAAGGTATTGCCCGCGGCTAGTCGTCGCGCCGAACCCACCGGTCGCTCCTCTTCGCGGGTAGATATTTGAGTGGAAAATGTGGCCAGTTGCGGGCGGCAGGAATCTGATGTATCTGTGAAGGTGACGGCGGAAGGAATGTAGCACACTCAAAAAACAGCTTACGATGCCAAGTCCCGCGCGTTGGCGACAGGAGGTGTACTACAGGGGTTCGGTGTTTTACGCGCGCGCAATTCTCGCTTGTCCGTATGCTATGTCTACGAAAACAAATACATAGTGATTGCTGTGAGGAACTTGTCGATGTCGTCTGGTTAAATTAAAAACAGGTCTCCTTTCCGCATGCACGGTCGTTCTTCGTGGTGACTTGCGTGTTTTCGGATCAAGATTTCAGCACCACCGCGTCGTCTCTTTCTGTGGCCACCGCCGCCACGATAATCCCTTCACCCCCGGACACCCAGGGTCCGTCGTGTTGGCGGCAACGGTGCGTCGCAAGCAACCAGCTGTTTTCTTCCGAAGAGCGCACCGTTAATAGTACGACACAGACGATGGTAGCATAGTTAGGCACCGTACATGACGATACAATGGGAACCGGTGGCGACGTGTTTTCGGGCAAACAGCAGCGATGCTGTGGCAATCGTGTAACACCGCTGCGTCTACTCCTAGTTTCAGCCACCTACCTGCGGGTTCCATTTATGGCGTGTGCTCGTCCGAAATCCACTTCGGACACGGAATTATCACCCCATACGTCGGTCGTCAACTCTCCACCTCACGGCGTGTTTCTTGCGGAACTACGTACGTGTCCCGAGCCAGAGCACGCCTGCCTGCAGAAAACGTGACGAGCCGATGGTCACACGCCGGATGAGGACGCGCGCGACGCACGCACACACGCGGCGAATAAAACCCCGTCGGGAGAAGAAGAGCACAGTGAGTTGTACATTTTGCACGTCAGTCAAGCACCACAGAAATGTGAAGCAAGCACATAACAACGATACCAACTACTGCTATACTTCGTAGGGTGTGCTGCTACTGCTGCTGCCGCCGTTGCCGCTCCCACTGTACTGGCGCTTTCGAGCTTCAAAGTGATGCATGCACGTATACCAAACATGCGGTGATAGTACACCGTTGCGTTTTTCCTGTAAGCAGTTTGTTTCCCACGTCAGCTATGCGCCACAGAGACGTACAGCAAAAGCACAGCACCAGCTTCCTCCTACTACTACTGTACCACTACTCTTACTTCTACTGCTGGTGCTGCTGCCCGTAAGCTGTCAAGGCGTTGCCGGGCTTTCAGGCGATGCATGTGCGTACGTACACTCGCGGCGACAATAAAACGTACCATCATGGCGGCAGTTAGTTGTTAATCGCGAGTCAAACGCAGCGGAGATGTAAAGCAGACGCACAACAACAGCAGCTACACCTACTGTTACTACTATCGCTGCTGCTGCTGCAGTGGTGCTGTCGAGCTTGCCTGCACAGGCGAGCTTGCCTGCAGGCGATGAAGGCAACATGTTCAGCAATACGCATTACTAAGACTGTACGATTGTAACATGATATGTACCTCTCTGCAGTCCGGTCCTATTGGAGCGTGTAAAGGGCATAACTCCGCTGCCATGCTTCCACCCACAGTAGTAGAGGGCGAGGTGTCTAGAAACCTGGCCAGTATCCTCTCTCATGGCCCTGCTGTGACACACACAGCAGCAGTGTCGGTGCGCTGCTTTCTGTTCTGAGGGGGTCACACCCTGGACAACGGCCTATTGGATAGGCCTATTGGTATTTCAGTAGGTTGGGATATTGCTTATCGATACCTATGTATTCGTCCAATAGGTTCACACTGATCTGTGCAATAGCCTATTGTACTTGGGATAGGTATTAGAAATTGTCTATCGATACCTATTGCTTTGACCAATAGGTCCACACTGATTTGTGCAATAGCCTATTGTACGTGCGATAGGTATTTGAAATTGTCTATCGATACCTATTGGCTTGGACAATAGGTATTTGAAATTGTCTATTGATACCTTTTGCTTTGGCCAATAGGTATTGGAAATCGTCTATCGATACCTATGGCTTTGGCCAATAGGTCCGGATATATTTGGGCAGTAGCCTATTGTACTTCCGATAGGTGTTTCATATTGTCTATCGATACCTATTGCTTTGATCTATAGGGTCTATTAGATTAGGACAGTAGCCTATAGGTATCCATCGCATCGTCGCAAGATTATTATGTTGCGCAACAGGCATTGCTCGACACCCTTACGAACAAACTGAATTGAGCAGCAGGTACCGATCGATATAATTGCAAACCTATTGAATTGGGCAACAGCTATCGATCAACTAAAGTTCGAACCCGTTGAATCGCCCAATAGGTATCGATCGATACCATGGCACACCTATCGATACAATCAATAGGTATCGATCGATACCACAGCAAACCTATTTAATTGGGCAATAGGTATCGATCAACTAAAGTTCGAAGCTATTGAATCACCCCATATGTATCGATCGATACAATTGCACACCTATTGATACAATCAATAGGTATCGATCGATACCATAGCAAACCTATTGAATTGGGTAATAGGTAGCGATCAACTAAAGCTCGAACCTATTGAATTGCGCAATAGGTATCGATCGATACCATTGCACACCTACCGATACAATCAATAGGTATTGATCGATACACACGTGGCCAAATGGGTACCCCCAAAATTCTCTGGAGGGTTTGTGCTGCAAACCCTCTGGAGGATTTTGGAAGGGACATAATCCTTTCCTATGGTAATAGACATTTTCCTATGGAGAATTATGTATCGACGAAATCCTCCAGACTAAATCAACGTACACCTGATCCCTCTGGAGCTTTGTTGTTGTGAATCCTCTGGAGTAATATTAAATCGTCGACCACCCTCTGAAGGATTTTGAAAGGGACATAACCCTCCCCTATGGTAATGGACATTTTCCTGTGGAGGATTATGTTTCGACTAAATCCTCCAGAGGAACTCAACCTACACCTGATCCCTCTCGAGCTTTGTTGTTGTGAATCCTCTGGAGTATTATTAAATCGTCGACCACCCTCAGGAGGATTTTGAAAGGGACATAATCCTCCCCTATGGTAATGAACACTTTCCTGTGGAGAATTCCGTATGGACTAAACCCTCTAGAGGAAAACAACCTAAACTTCACCCCTCTGGAGGATTTTAAAAGGGGAGGAATCCTCCTCAATGGTAATGTACATTTTCCAGTGGAGAATTCCCTATCGACTAAAACCTCTAGAGGGGATTGTAGTAATCTTCACCTGACCCCTGTAGAGGGTCGATGTTGATAATCCTCTGCAGGGTTACTATTAACAGATTATCGAAGACCCTCTGGATCATTACAATACGACAACAGGCCCTAAGCATGGTAAGGTATACCTGGTATATCCCTGTGCAGACTTCCAGTTTTAATCACGCAGATAACTCATTGACCCCTCTGTTTATAATGCCCCCTACACGTAGGGAGATACATGTCGGTATCCTCTAGAAGGAGTTGTTTCAAAGCCTCTGGAAGTTCGTTACTTTCATGCAGGTCATGGTATACTCGCAAAACATGAAACATCTCGCAAACGAATCATTGATTGGATGTTGGCCCTTTGCTACACACCCAACCTCGCTAATTACAACCTCCGATGTACGTACATTAAGTTTTCAATCATCATACTACCCTATACCACCCATTACAGAATGCTTATTAAAAAACGGTACACTGTACATTGTCGGGTGGGCTCAACGGAACTCCTTCTAAACCTTTCCACTAAACGTCCGCCTCAAACATCACAGCAGCATTATATGGTTGTTGCCGGTCGGTTCCCAACCAGCTTCCAACATTCTGACGTATGTACTTTGCTATTCAAGTAAGCCCCTTGTCCCTTGTCTTTCCTCAATGCAACCTTCAACTTCAGTCATACCGTCTCTACACGTATGTGGGTCGCTTAAAACGGTGTCCTGCTCGTCTTGAATCTCCACCTCGCTCGTTCGGGAAGCCGCCGTCGGCATCCTTGGGCCTGCATACAGCGCGACGGGTATGGAAAAAGAAAGACCGCAATGAAATAAAATAAGCAGATACGTACAATAATCTCAGTCGTGCAATAATGCATGGGTTAATCTACTCGCAGGAGGGGACCGCCCTTCGTACCATACGACCACATGCGTACAACTCCCTCGAGTGTAAACGCAAGTCGAAAGTTACTTCACACAGGGTCGTAGACTTGCAAATCAAGCACATAAAAAAACACAGGCAGGTACCCGAAACGGAGTAGTAGCAAATCCACAACCTTCAATGGATAAACCGCAGGGTACTGCAACAAATTGAGTGTGGAAGTTACCCTTACTCAGCTAGGATAATATATTGACGACGTATCCAAGTCATACTCGCCCTGCCGTCGCCAGATATATGTTGTAAGCCACACTTCCGCAGACCAGCTGTGAACCATGCTGCTACTATAATATTTGTACACGTTTCTGCGGCTTTGACCTTCCCGATCAAGAAGGGGACCCAAGATTCATGACACACAAAGGTGTGCATACAAATATATTGTCGTGTGTAAGGCTGAGGTTTTAATCGTTAGACATAATAATATTAAAATGCTAGGACAGTCCAAATCACATGCAAAATACACTTGGTACACCTTAGACCGTCAGACCGCTAAGATAAAGACGGGGGATAGGCTGAAGGAATTATAATGGCCATGGCACGAAGGCAGCATATACGTGCGGAGAAAAACAAAAAACGTTAAAGACATGCAACACCCGCTGTGATGCTTCGTCAGCTTTTGAGTATAGTATTCGTTGGAAACGGGGCACGCGTGATCGAAGAGAGACATAGGCTGGCGTACGTACCATTCGGAGCCCAAAGTAAGCGGTCTTACCCGCCGTTTATAGGGAACGCGCAGCAGCAAGTTCGGTATCATACTGCGCACGTGACAACGATCTCCGTCTATCATATTTTGGGTAAACCCCCTATGTGATACCTTGCTGGCCAGGATCACGAACGCGACAAAAACTATAGCAACACCAGTATCAAGTGGTGCATGAGGTGGCGACATCGAAGTGTCGAAGACACGCGTCCTCACATTGTATGTTATCGGTCTTTTTTGCCATGCTGAGTTATAGTAGCACGAGGAGACGCCGCTCAAGTCCGCGTTGCACAACCAATCAAAGTCCTGTCGGGACGCCGCCATTTTTAAGTTGGTGGGCTGCCGAAAATTGGCTCCTGACCTATTAAAAAGGAATGAAGGAACCTACCTTCGTCTGCTTGCCGTACTGGTTCGGTTGATGCGCTCTCCTAATCGAGATTTCACTACCGCGAACAGAGACGAGTGCATGGGGGGGGGGCAGCGCCGGGCACAGACAACTACGATTTAGCATTAGTATATATACTACGGCAAATGTCCCCCACTTCAGCCTGCTGTGTAAGACACATGTACTACATCAGTTTACCGGGAATCATATGTTCCTTAGTGCACGGTATGGATAGGTAGATAGGCCGGAAGTCTTCTCTCAGAAGGTACGTCGGTGCTAGAGGCACTCAATGTCGATATATATTATGGAGAGATCTAGCAGGTCGAGGAGTGCGTCGGTGTGCAAACACGGCCTATGAAGTAATACGGTTCTCGATCCTGCTGTATGTAACACCCATTGGCAAATAAATGCTCACCAATATGTGGAGCTCCCTACATACTCGCATAAAGCAATACTGCTGTACACAAACGCAATGTTGCTGCACACGAGTATAAGTAACGTGTTAGCTACAATCATAACCTTTTTGAGTGTACGGGTGGGGACGCAGCGACGGCTGAAGACGTGCGAGTACGTCCTCGTAAGCGACACGTAGTGTAGCTGACAGTAGGAACTTGCGCAGCAGGCCCCTTATCACTTTCGTCAACTTGTGTGGGTTGGTGGGTGATGTATGGTAGTCTTTGTGGGTATCGCATCGCCATAATCTAGTCTGTCATCACCAGACAGGCTCCAGGAACACGCATTTGCTCGTAATAACAACAACAATACAGCAGTAAACACAGCAGCACCGGCGGCGATACCGTTGGTGGTACAAGCGGTGGCGGCTGAATAATCTGCACCACAAAACGTGTGCGGGCACTCACAAGAAGAGTGTTTTTGGCCCACACGCGTTCTTTCGTACCAACAGCAGTAACAGCAGTAACAGCAGCAGCAGTAGCAGCAGCAGCAGCAGCAGCAGCAGCAGCAGCAGCAGCAGCAACAGCAACAGCCGGCGGCGGCGATAGCGGTAATGGTTGAGGCGGCCGTGACTGAAAACAGTCAGCGGCATTACGCATTGTCTACGAGAGCGCGCACAGCAGTTTCTTCGAGGCCTCCTCGTAAATGTAAAATCAAGTCAAACTCCGACGGTTTGTCAAGTACGCACCTCTCGTACCCAATAAGTACGCCGTGCTGTGATGGTATCACGTACTACGGCTATAAAGCGGTGCAATACGTACCGGTATGAGTCACGTGGCGTACTACTGTAGAGTAGTAACGGGAACGTCTCCTTATTAGAGAATAGCAGTATGAGTAGACACGCGGATAGGTACTACGAGTATGAGATCATGTGACGTACTACAGTAGTAACGAAAACGTCTCCGTAGATAGTACATGTATGAAGATATATGCTTCAGGGGACAGACTGCCCCCTCCCATCGCACTCTGTTCTTGTGCGCAATTGAGCTCCATGAGATAAGCAACAAGAAGAACTTTATCAAGAAGAAGCGTGCCTCTGGCTTGCGTCGATGTTCCTGTGTCCTGGCCTTATTGGATTGCCTATTCCCATTTAGCGCCGACGGCAGGACAGCAGCTTAAGAATATTGCTAGCGTTGTACTGGTATTAGCTATCAGCTTCGCCAACGCGCAGCAGCACTGCATGTTCAAAGCAGTCGCTCTCTCGCTCTGCCCGCGGTCTTGCGTCCGCCTGATGAACCCAGCTTTTGAAGCCGGATAAAATCACAGCAAAGCACGAGAACTACTCGTTTAAAAAAGGGCAGCGGCCAAAAAAAGGTATACCTCGTCCATTTGCGGCCAAAATCAGGTAAATACTTAAAAACAAGTAAAAAACGCACTCCACGTGCGCTGCCATTGGTCCAAAACTCGTTGTACCGGTTTTTGCCTCCTCAAAACCCAGGTGTACCTGATTTTGTCTACTCTGCTTGACTTTCACTTTTTTTTGTCGTTTTTAAGCCAATCAGAGGCCCTTCATAGTTCCACGCTATACCCCCTATACAAATGCCGGCGTACGCGGAGACCCCCTTCTCCCTTCGCACCTCGCACACGCACTACACGTCACTCGAGCGACACACACACATATCTGCCTGCACACCCGAAATAATACGAGATAGAAGGCTCCCCTTCGGAGTTGTGGTTGACTTGGAATACCAGGGGTGTCACATACGTTGAGAAGGGAGAATCCAGCAGCAGGCGTTCGTTCCTCGTAATATTATTAGCAGCTACTCGTATACGTAGCCACCGGACGAGCACGAAGAGCATGAAAAAACTCTACTTTGCATTGCAAGGAACGGCAGGTTCGTGGGGTGCGTTTTAAACTTGATTTTAGTATGTACCTGTTTGTGGCCCCGAACGGACCAGATATACCTGTTTTTGGCGGCTGCCCTTCAAAAAACGCTGCCGAATAGGTTGTTCTTTTTGTTTTGTTCTGTTTTGTTTTGTTTTTTCTCTCGAGCAGTCTATACAATGTACGTATATATACTCCATAACCTGTCCTCGCACACCTCTTCTTATATACCACACATAGCTACAAATAGTATACCCCCTCTATCACGTAAACTCGTCGGAACACTATAATATACCTGGTACGTTTATTTCAGACTGCATAATTAAATTTGTTTTTAATTTAATTAAAATTATTTCTCCCCCCCCAAATAGACACACACTTCCTGAATTCTACAGCCTCAGATTGTGTCCCTCTCACACGGGATGTACATCCTACATGAGGACATACAAAATACGTAAGTACGCTCGATCGAAGTATTACACTCAGCTAGCAAAGATGAGCTTCGACGAAATCCTCGAGCTCACAGCTGATATTTTCTAAGTTTTAAAATACATATCGTAGCCCCCCTTTAGTTCCGCTGTCACAGAACAGCAGTCGACTGCTATATCGCTGAGTGGGGCTGGCTCTGTTGTCCATGCACGCGCGTTCACACGATGTTATTCTGAACGTACCTCAAGCTCTTACAGCAGCTCTAAAGGTAGACTTGACGTGCATACCCTTCGACCTACCATGTTCCTCATTGGCGCTGCTGTACTCGTACGTAGCAGTGCATACGAGTAGCTCTATAATACGTACTGGTATCCTTTTTGTGTGTGTGCTGTTTAATTTTTATTCCGTCCCTTCTTTTATTTTTATGCTGGTCATTGAGTGCCCGCAAATTAATACTCGTATGTACGAGTATCATATGCATGTACTCGTATGCAGCAGTAGTAGTTGGGATATTTTTGTACGAGTACCATACACCCACCTAAGGTTGCACGACGTAGTGCTCATACTTACACATGAGTACCGTCACCACCTGATGATACAATGTGTGTGTGTTCTTCACATTAAACCTTCCTTTCTACCCGTCGACATCCAGCACACCCAGTGTCCATGCCGATTCATCATCCTAAAAAGGTACCAGTTCTGTGGTCACAAAACTACGACACAGAGTTACTACGCTCAGTGCAGTAAGCAGAGCAGACAGAGCAATGCCATATACGACAGGCAAGACCTACCCTGCCAGAAATCCAGGTGCATGCAAGAGAAAAAGAGAAAAGAAAGAGAAAAGCGAAAAGAAAAAATAATAGAAAGTAAACATACTGAAGCCAATGAGGAAGGTTGTCGTAGGGGCAACCTGGTGTTTGGGGGGACACGGATAGAAAGATAAAACCAGTGAAGATCGAGAGTCTCGGGGGGTTTCGATAATATAGTAAAGGAATGTTCGGTACGGGGGTAATAATAGAAAAAAGAAAGTTACGGATAATTTGGGTGACGGGAAGGAACAACGGAAATCAGATGCAAGTCAAGTAACCGTAGAGTCGGTGGAAGAAGGGAGTCGTCAGGCAGCATAGTAACAGGGGAGATAGCTAACGGGCGAGGCCCTGCACGAGCTGTAGAGAACCGGGCATCGAGCTGGGGACGTCAGGGAGTCGTCAATTTGTTTTTGTTTTCTTCTTTGCACAAGGATGGAGGAGCGCCTTACAGAGACCCAACAGCAGGACGAAGAGCAGGACAATCTGGCAGGAGGCCCAGGGCCAATCCGGAGTTCGACCCGAGGAAGCGGGGCGGCTGGTAGCGCAGTGGACGTGCAGTTCTCAGGAGGAGGGTCGGGCAACAACGACGGTAGAGTGCGAGAAAATACGCTGGCAAATATCGGTACGGGTAGGAACGAGCAGTTGCCGCAAGAGCATAGGAACGTACAGTTTTCAGGGGTAGGCCCACCAGCGCACCTCGGAGTCCACATGCGGTCGGTTAGGGGAAGTCAAACGTCGGATAGAGGTGGTTACACGCCAGGAAGGGGCCAGGGTGTCGACTTGTATAGGAACCGCGAGCAGGCCAACCCCATGCAACATGCCCCGTCTCCGCATCACAACAACCAATTTTTTCCCGGAATCGAGTTTCGGGGCCCCCCATGGGCGGGTGGCGGGAGTTCGTACCGGAGGGAGGCGGGAAGGGGGCGGGAGGACCGCCAACTCACCGCATTTAATGAGCCTTTGCAAGCGTCCTGGGGCCCGGTAGACACGCCGCAGCAGCAGCAGTGGCAGGGGTGGGCACCCCAGCAGCAGCGGGATGGGCACCGCAGCAGCAACATAGCGGGGGCGCACCACAGCAGCAGCAGCAAGGCGGGCCACCGCAGCAACAAGGGGGGGGGGGGG
>MEHQ01002345.1:0-79049 GCA_008828725.1 Saccharina japonica | reverse complement strand
ACGAGTGCGAGGCTGATCATCGAGTCCTGGTGGAAACGATGGAGGCTACTTAGCATGGAACACAAAACACAGTCCAGAGGGGTATCGCAGGGATGACTACTCGCTATGGTCGAAGCGATCCGAAGGACAAGCAAGATACAGAAGTCGAATCCAAACAAAAACATGATGCATAAGGCGAAGGGGGGCACGGCAAGACTACCTTGGAAATTCCAAAGATTGTAACCAAGGCGTTGACGGGTCCTAGAAAGGGAGTGAACATTGTGTCACTATGAAACAGCCAAGTATTAGGGGAACAACGCTAGTAAGCGTAGCAAGGGGGACCAATCAGAGCCAATGCACTAAATACGTCGCCAGAAAAAGTACCCGGATGCGTAGACCTCAGTCGACTAGTTTGACGTGGACGAAATTTGTCCCTACCGTATAACACGCACATAAGTCAGCTATGGTAGCTACAGGGGAGCGGAACCGGTCGCGGGAAGAAACGCGTTGGTAGGTGTTAGAAACGCGAAGACACAATAGACGAACCAATAGCAAAAATATCGCAACAATTGAAGTCCATTGTGGTCCACTTTACTGTGGAACGGACGCACCAACCGTAGAGACGGTAATGTGGTGGTCTGTTAGCCTGCATAAGGGGCTAAGGCAACGGAGATGCAACGAGGGTGGTGAAGGGAAAATACACTAAAACCGAAATCCAGAAAACCGGTGTCGCTATGGTCCAGAGATCTTATGAAGATGGGGACCGGCGAGACCGGATATGGGATAGAACAGAGAATCCAAAACTAGTGACTCAGAAAATTACTCTATGACGCCCAGATTGTAGCTACAAGCACAAGGTGGGCGTTAGTGATGGTGAAGGATTCCAAAGTAAAACCCAGCACACTAAAATAACGCTATTCAATCATGGTCCATCTGCCACGGGTTGGGGCAGGTGAGGGCCGTGATGGATGCCAGAAAAGAGAGTAGATGCTACCAAATACAAAACAAAACAAGCCGAAATGCGGGGATACCGCTGGCGGAACACGCCGAAGTTGGAGATAACCCGGAAGAACTAACTACTGACGCTTATTGAAGACTATCCCAGAAGATTAATTGGATGCTACGTCTAAAGGAACTATGCTATACTACGGAAGTAAAACTATCCCGAACCAAGAACGCGAAGGTATCTGAAGGCTAACTAGGGGGGGGCTGAAGCGATGGGGGTTCCACGGGGCGTGTCTGTGCTCCGCAGTATCCCACGGGCTATGCTTCCAGTCCCATGGCGTTGTAAACACCACGATCCAGAGATGGCGTTCCGGGCAGTAGTGTAGCGGGCGCGCTGAAGGTCGATCTTGATGGGGCCGGGGTCGTCCAGGAAACGGATGATGTAGGAACCGTCCGGGGAAGAGTCCGGGGGGCTGTCCGAAGAGGTGTCCAAGGGCGCGCGGTGGGCAATTTTGCCAAGCCACCAGAGGCCGTCGCGCGCCTTGTACCAAACGTGTGCCCCAGAGGGGAGAGTGGTTGAACTGAAGTTGCGGAGCCAGAGGACGCGAGAGACCAGGAAGTAGCCGGGAGCGAGAAATATTTGGCCTTGGGACCGTGAGAGTTCCCGGTGTGCGGCACCGATGCGCATTTGTCTGTACAAACGGTTGGCTTGTCGGTGCTATGACGGAGTTCCGGACCAGTAAAGGAGAATATGCCGCCTGGAATGTTGAAGATCCAGTTCCCGTTCCCAGGAGGGGCTGAGAAATCCGGCCCAGTGGGTCTCGTAGAGGACGGCGATAACCCCGCCGCGACCGCGTACGAGTTGGTGGCCGGTGATCCGCTCGAAGTCGAGGCGCTCCGGTGGCGGTGTGACGTCGTCAACCGTGACGTGGTAGGGCGAAGACTTGGCGGCGGAGGCGGTGAGTACGTAGGTGGTGAGGTCCGCAGGCAGGTACTTGGGAAGGTCGGTGGTGTCGTCGGGGCTCCGGCAAGGCTTGCATCGTTTTACGGAGACGCGGGGCTGGGAGTCCCGTCCAGGAAGGTCAGAAGGTAGGTCGAGGAAGAGTAGCTTGTCGTGTAGGGGGCGGTTGTCGGGGGTGTCTGAGGCGGGCGCCGGGCCCACGGCGAGGATCTTAAAGGGCCCGTTCCAGTTGAGGGCGAGCTTGGTCTTCAGCACGGTTGCGTCGGTGTCCTTTTTGGCGCCCTGGCGGATGGTGGAGGCGGAGTTGTAGACCCAGGCCTAGCCGCCTACGGTAAAAGGAGGGGAGGCTGAAACGGCGGCCATGATGGGGGCGTTCCGGCGCTGCAGGCGCGAGGATGTGATGTGGTAGAACTCGCGGACGAGGGAGTAGGCGCGTTGTTGTCGTTCGGTGGCGAGGTTGATGTAGGTGAGGTGGTCGCGCTCCAGGCTCTGGTTACCGCCGACGTTGTCGGGTTCGAAGACGGAGAGCGGAAGGCGGGGAAGGCGGCCGATGTGGAAGTCGTTGGGTGCAAGCCCGGTGGCGGCGTTCACGGAGTTGTTGTAGGCCGACGAGAAGTGCGGCAGCAGGAGGTCCCATTCGGTTTGGTTTTCGTTTTCGCCCATGGGGAGCATCTGGGCCAGGACGTGGTTGACGCGCTCGACGCCGCCGTTGGTGCAGCGGTGGTATGCGCTGGGGTTGACCTTGTTGACGCCAAGGCGGTCGTAGACGGCGCGGGCGAGCTTTGACGTAAACTGTAGGCCGTTGTCCGAGAGGGGTGTCACTGGATACCCCCAGAGGGTGATGTACTTGTCGATGAAGATGTCGGCGGTGCCGGCGGCCGTAAACTAAGCTGCGGAGACAGCTAACATGTCGGCGCGGCGGCTGAAACGGTCGGTGAAGAGTAGGATGTGGACGTTTCCGCGTGGGGTGAGGGGCAAGGGGCCGAAGTAATCGACGCTGACGGTGATGCCAGGGCCGTTGGGTAAAGGGAGGGAGAGGATGGGCCACCGGATAGTTTGGCGGGATGTCTTGCGGGCCTGGCACATGAGGCAGCGGCGTATCCACCAGCGGGCGGAAACGTCAATTCCGACCCACCAGACGAAACGTGCCATCATGCGCACCGTTCATGAAACTCCCAGGTGTAGGGAAGTGGCGTGGCATGTCTGTAGCACCCAGGGGCGCATCAGCATCGGAACGTAGATGCGCGGGGGGGCTGAAAGGGGGTTGGGCGGTCGTTGTACCAGAAGGGCGGTGTCGTCGTCGGTGCGGTGGAGAGTACCTTTGACGGCCAGGGCGAGAACGTCTGAGAGTTGTGGACGCCGAGCGGAGGGGATAAAGTCCAGAAGGTCGGGTGGTGGCGGTGAAGGGGATCCCAGCGATAGAAAACGGATGACTGCAGAGCATAGGGGCTCAGCACGTTGTTCTCATGCCCAGTCGCTGGAGGTGCGGTGCTCGATGCGGGGGTAGGTGAGGGTCATCGTCGGGTGTGACGTCCGGCTCCGAGGGTGGAACCGGCGACGATGGGGTCGGCAGGGAAGGGTTGGTCGGAGGCGTCGGTGGCGCAGGTTGCGCGGGGGCTGTGGCTGAAGGCGGAGTCGTTTGGAGAGGCCTCGGCCGGGCCGTGACTGGGGGCGCTGACATGCGACGGGTAGGTGTCGGTGTGTTGGAATCGGTTGGTTGTGGTCGGCGGCCGAAGCCATAGTCGATGGCGGCTCGGGGGGTTCCCGTGGCAGCGGCGGCGCGATGACGTGTCCGAGAAGAGATGAGGTCTAGAGGAGCTGGGATCGTGGCGCCAATGGTGGATGGCGGGGAGACGACGGGTGGCCTGGAAGAGCGCCGGTGTCCACGGCGGCTTTCTCGGGGCACGGAGGCGGTCCATCGACGGTGTGATGGGCCGATACAGGCCCGACGAAGGTGTTGGGTAGCGGTGAGGAGCCGGGGCGCTCCAGTCGTGGTCCCAGGAGACGGAAATCGGTGAAGTCGTCGGTGGCGAAGGGGAGGGGCTGGATGGTTGGGATAGGGCGGGAAGTGGGGGGTACGAGCCCACCCAAGCCGATGCCCGGCGTGGATGGTTCGCATGTCGTGAAACCGCAGGGGCGTATCAGATAGATGCCAACGGTGTCGGGACCGGTAAGGCGATTCGGTCCGGTGCGGTCGGTATCGGTGGCTGGTTGCGGAAGGCGGGAAAGGAAGTCGGCGTTGCCGTTGCTGGTGCCTTTTCGGTACTTGAGAACGAAGGAGTACGCCGAGAGGAACTCAATCCATCGCCGGACGCGAGGATTGTGTTCGCCCACCTTGGCGATGTTCTCCAGCGCCTTTTGGTGCGAGTATATAAGGAAGTTCGTGGACCAGAGGTGTCCGCGCAGCCTTTTTATCGCCCATACGATGCTTCCGGCCTCAAGATCGAGGGGCGTCCACGAACGGTCGGAGTCGAGGGTCGCACGGCTAACGTAGATGAGAGGACGGACGGACCCGTCGGGCTGCTCTTGCTCCAGCGTGGCGCCGAAGCCTTCGAGGCTGGCGTCGCAGTATAGCGGGAAGGGGCGGGAGTTGTCGGCGACGGCAGCCCAGTCTGTGTGGGACCAGGATCGGTGGTTTGGTGAGGTCGCGAAGGATGTCGCGGACGGTGGTCTCCATGGCGGAGGTGAAATCAAAGAGAGCGCCCTGTTTCAGCAAGGCGTTAATGGGGCGAAGACCCCGTGAAAGGTTGGGATGGAAATTGCCGTAGTAGTTGATGCCCCCAAGCAGTGAGCGTACTTGCTTCTTATTTTTCGGCATGGGCATCTTGACGAGAGCGGCGACCTTATCGGAGTTGGGGCTGAAGCCACTGGCGGTGATGGTGTGGCCCAGAAAATCGGCGGTGGTGGCGCCAATTTTGGCCTTGGCAGGGGAAAGCTTGAGGTTGTGCTTCCGCAGGCGCGCGATAAGGGCTCGGATGTTGGTAGTGTGGTCGGGAGGAGTGGGGTCGAAGACGATGATGTCGTCGAGGTATGCGGCAACGCGTTTCAGGCCTTTGATGACCTCATTGATGACCTTCACGAACCAGCCGGGTGAGGCGCTGCTGCCTTGCGGCATAACAACCTATTCGAATAGCCGGTTGGGGGTGCAGAACGCTGTCAGGGGGATGGTGTCCTTGTCGATGGTTATCTGGTGGAACGAGGAGACCAGGTCGAACAGGGAAAATATACGGCCTTTGCCCAAGGAGTCCAGGACCTCGTCGACGCGGAGGATGGGGAGCTGTCCGAGGGAGCTGATGGCATTCAGCTTCTTATAGTAAATGGTGATACGGACGCCACCATCCTTTTTGGGGATGGCGACCATCGGGCTGGAGTATGGCGAGGTGGAATGTTGGATGAGGCCGGCGGCCAGGTATTGGTCGAGGACGGCGTCCACCTTTTTGGCGAGAATGGGGTTGATCCGGTATGGGCGGCACGTGACCGGATTGCTGTCCGGGGGCACGGAAATCTTGAAGGGCATGAGGGAACAGGAGCCGAAGCCGGTCTTGGAGGTGGAGAAAACGTCCTGGAACTCGCAGAGGGCGTCTCCCAGGTCGTTGATTACCTATGGCGACCATCCAGAACCGTGAAGGTCGAACATGGCGTCGCGTAGGTGCAACGGCAGACGGTTCCAGAGGCGCAGGAAGCTGGATCGTTGGTCGTTGTCGAGGCGTGCGAGCAGTTGTGGGCTCGGGGATTTCGGTTCCGGTGGGGGGTCGGTTGGTGGTGGGTCGTCGTTGGCCACAGGGATGTTGTTGTGGAGGGCGTGTACGTTGGGGACGTCGGGGTCCGGGGGAAGGTGTAGGAGGCTGGCCGAGGGCACTTGCACCAACGGGGAAGAGGAGGTGCCAAGGAGGTCACCTGGCTCGAGGTCGGTTAAACCTGAGAGTGGGATGGTCTGATACCCGTCGGAGACGAATATTGCCGTATCGGAAAGGGGATCCTCGCGGGGGAGCATGTTTACCATGTAATTCCCGGTGAACGCTGGGGCGCCTGACTGACGCACCAGGTTGACCTCAACGAGTGTTGGTGTCGACGACAGCGAGATGGTGTTGGGTCCGGAAAACCGGAGGTGGTAGAGGTCGTCGGTAGAACGGTCGTCCGGAATGAAGGCGGCTGCCCCGTTGCGGTCGTGGTGGTGTAGGCCAAGTTCGCCGCGGATGGGCTGGTGGGGCTAGTGGGGAAGCGTGGTAGACGAGCGTTGCTCGAAGCGCATCCAGCTGTCTCGCCCGAGGAGGATGGGGTGCTGCATGGTTCCTGCAGGAACGATGCACGCCCACACAGGAACGATGCACGCCCACACTGCAAGTGCGGCCGTAGGGGTTGTGGTCGTGGAGTCCGTGTCCGTAGACCGTATGCTTGGGCGGATGGAGGTGGGGGTGGTGAGGGAGCCGAAGTGCCAAATCCTCCCCATCAACGAGGAGAGGCGTGTCGTATGCACGCGTCCGAGGCAGAATGGGAAGCCTTCAGCCGATCCACCGCGGCAGCGGTGATGAACAACTGGGGCGAACCCGTGTCGAGCAGGGCCACGGGTCCACAGCGCTTGGTGGCGGTAGGTCCGCTATGCACCAGGACCTTCGTCGTGAATGACGAATCATCGACGGTGAGAATACCACCGATGAGGCAAGGGCCATGCTCAGCTATCGGTCGTTGGGAGGCAGTCCGGCAGGTTGACGCTGCGGCGGAGACTGCAGAAACTGAGGGGAATTGGCTCACGGGTGGGGGGTCAGGGGTGAAGGGTGGCAGGGGAAGACCGAGCGGGGAAGTTGGCGTGGGTGCCGGGTTGTTAGGGACGTTGGTCTCATGAATACGGTCGTGGGTGGGGTGAAACTCGGGTGGAATGGGTCGGTGCGGAAGGTGGCTCGGGAGGGGCGGGAAGGGGAGTGGGCTGTGACCCGGGGCGTGGACTTTTGGGGCGACGGGGACGAAGGTATTGGCGAAGGTCCATCAAAATTCGGCCCAGCAGGTTTTGTCCGCGCCAACGCGAGGGGTCGCGAGCCGAGGGGTGGTTGGCTTTGAAGCCGATGCCCCAGGCGAGGTCGTGTGGGCTGGCCTCGGCAAGGTGCTGGGTGCCGGTGGCCGCGAGCGCTTATCGCAGGCCCGGGTTGCTCCGATACTTGTGCCAGTTAGCGGAGTAGACGATGCCGTGACGGTGTCGTTCTCAGCACTCCTGATCGAAACCGGGGACGGTTCGGCCAAGGGCTTTTTGTGCGGCAGGGTCGGTAGTGGAGCGGATGCGGAGCTGAGTTGCGGTGTCGCCGAAGAGGGTGGCCTTCTTCGCCATCATAATCTGCTCGGTGCAGTTGTATGTGAAACCATCGCAGTCGATGTTGCACGGGTACCACTGCGAGAAGATGGATGAGGGCTGCCAGAAAAAATGGAAGTTGTCCCGGGATTCCGTGGCTTCGGAATGTAATGGGAGGTGTGTAGAAGGGCTATAGCCCTGAAGCGACATCGGGGATGGAGGCAGATCCGAATGAACGGAACTGTCTGTAGTCCCCGAATGTGCTGGGGGTTCGGTCGGCGGAGCCGGTGAACCGGGAGGGTCCACGGTGGTGCGTGTTCGCGGGGCGGGGATACCCTGGGGGGCCCTGTCTCCAAATTCATGGTGAGCAGGGTGAAACTCGCTAGGAGGCGACATACCTGTTGTGGTCCGTGTCCTCGCGATGCCTGGGGCTTCTGAGGAGTACGGAACAGGGAGCTCAGGGCGGGTCCTGGTCGACGATGGGCGTGAGTCGTCCGTCTTTACGACGGGGCTGTCCCTCGAGCTCAGGGGCAGCTGTGCTGTCAACACGGCGGTAGCTGCACGGATCCCATCATTCGCGGGTCCGAGTCTTCCGCTCGTAGTGCTCACGCCGGGACGGGGTCGAGGCGGTCTCTGGGTGCGATGGCCCGGTGATTAGAGCAGGAGGATCTCGCTGTTTTCCGGAACGGCTGATAACCGCAGTCGTCGAAACATCCTCCAGGTTAGCAATGTCTATTGGAGCCTCGGCAATGTTCTGCAAGCAGCGTTGCGCATCGCGTGAAGACGTCGAGGAGAGCATCCCGGTTGGGCTCGGCGTCTTGGTCTCCTCTCGCCCACACCTCAAGGCAATCCCTTGGGGAAAATGATCAAGGCTTGAGTGAGTGGGTGGGGTTGGGTTGGGTGGGTGGGTGGGGGGGGTGGTCTGGTGTAGGCCTGCCCTATCCGCATGTTAGCGGGAGGGGCAGGTGTAGCAGTGTTGGAGCCCCGGGGTGGGTACCGTCAGTGCGGTAGGTTTTTGGAGCTGGCGCCGAGGCAGTCGTAGCGGCCTCGATGCGTGATTGTTGTCCGGGGGAGTAGTGGTTACCGCCGCCGTATGAGCGACCATGGTTGTCGTGCCCGTTGTGGGAACGGCCGTTGTTGTCGCGGTGGTGGAGGCAGTTGATGTCGTCGTAGTAGGTGGTCCCGAGGATGGGAGGGGGGGGGTGTGCAGAGGCGATAGGAAGGTGGTCCGGGGAAGTCCTGTGTATCTACGCCCGGTGTTGGCGTGGAGACGGCGGAGGGATAGGAGAAGGGTGTTGGCGGCCTGGACTAAGTCTGCTGAGACGCCTCCTGTGGCGGCGTTGAACACAGCGACCACTACCGTCGGATTGGAACCCGGGGGGGAATATACCCCACAGAAGGTGCGCCGCCGAAGATTCATCGGCGAACGCAGGCCCGCGTGTGCACTTTATGTTGTGCAGCGTGGCGCTGAGAAGATCCCAGTCGATGGGTTGAATGGCATGGCCGGCGGTTGTAAGGTCTCGGGGGGCATGGATAGAGCCGGAATTTGGGTAGGTCGCTGCGGTTGTGCGAGCGAGTGCTCCCGATACCGGCTGGGATAGCGAGTTCTTCTGCACCGTTGCGTTCATGGGCGCAGCCGGCTGCACCGTTTGGTTCATGGGTGCCGCCGACTGTACCGTTATGCTCATGGGTGCAGCTGTTGTCGCGTGACGGGCAGGATTGGTGGCTGGAAAAGAGGGGGTCAGCGAACGCAGAATGCTCTGCTTTCCTCCAGTTGGCGGAGAATTAATCGCCGATTGGCCATCGTCACTTGGTGGGCGGCGAGGTTGTCGCCTGGTGCCGTGGTCTTCGGCACGCTCGACGGGGTGGTTGTCCCCGACGAGGATGCCTCCTGCGTAGGTGTTCCCTCGTCGTGTGATATACCCTTTCTCCGATGAGGGAGTCCCGGTGTGGGGGTGATCGTGAGATCCCCCAAGAGGGTATCGACGTTGAAAGTGTCGCCCTGAGTGCGCGAAGGGGCCTTGCGGTGTACCTCGTTTCGCGGGACGTGGGGGAGCCAGGGACGGATGTGCCAGCCATGTCGGGTAAGGAACTTTGGTCGGCCGTGTTGGTGTTGGGGTTCGGGGGGTTGACGCTTGCACTGGAGTAGAGGTAGGTTTGGGGTAGAAGCCGGGGTGTCGCTGAAGTCTCCACTTGGGTTGTCCAGGTGATGAAGATGGGCAGATCCAGGCTCAGAGTTGGGAAGGGCGGCTATAGCCACCATCAAGCCAAACACAACTCAAAGAAGGAAACCAAAAACTCTAAAAACTAACCCGAAAACAAAAAGAAATAAACAACAGAAGTATGTAAAATATGGGGACGTACGGGAAGAGAAAGATAGTGTGCCACACGTTTAGTGCATTATTGACTCAAATGTCACGGAGTACGAGGGGAGTCAAATGTATGGTAAGATTCCGCACTGTAAATCGATGGTAGTCGAGTCTACGTCACTGAGATTATGTTTTTATAAAAATACGAAATTGGGGATTAGTTTGAAATAACCACAAAATTCGCAAGTATGATATCAGGTCGTGACATAGATTGGGCATAGGCAGTGCAAGGACGGTCGTGCCAGTACAATTGGAAGTACTGGAAACACGGCAGTTTGGCGAGCTTTAAAATATATATATTTTGAAAACAATTGCAGCATGCCGGCACTATTGGGTAATTGCTCGAAGTATCTAGCGAAAAAAAAAACAAAAACGGGGCAGCATGTCTGACCATGTTGTGGAGACAAGGGTTGGTTTATGCCCGCAATTTTGAAGATCGACGCACATATCGGTAGTTTGAGTAACTCCTAGAATATATATGTGAAAACGTGTGGCAATACTTGAAAAAGAAAAACGTCTCCCGGTACGTCAAGAAAGTGGATGTGTATCGAGTGCGAGCTATGCACGAGAAACTCGAAATACGTCGCTGCGACCATATTGCTATTTTGGTCAGCAATACATTATTTCTGGAACTATTTGTGGTTAGCTGGTCAACCAGGGGTCGTGAGCCCTTTATAAGTTTTCGTTGCAATTATCCGATTAGTATGAATAAAAGCAGTGCTGCTGTTTCATATTGGTGTACGAGGCAGCATCTACCTGATTTCTTCACTTAGAAGAAAGGGCAAACAACGTGGCAAACGGCAACCATATACGGCAAGGATTGGACAGTACGTATGTGAACAGTGTAGCCTGGCGACACTAATCGAGACAAAAAAATTGGAGTTAAAAAACAAAACACTAAAAAGGACAGCAGTGGTTTCTGACAGCAGTCGTACGTCTTTATTACTAATGGTTGGACAGCGATTGTGACTCCGCTGTAAGAATTCGACTCGAGGTGAAACAAGAATCTGGAACACGGGTCGATGCGCAGACGCGGGAGGCATAGCGTGATAACAATGAGAATATTATTATAACGCTATCAGGCTCTCAAATCACTACGTACATATTGTTGCAGCCCAATTGCATTTTAAACCACGTGCCAAACTCTTCCGTCTGCGGTGGCCACGCACGATGTTTCGGTGTCTGCGTGTGTGCGCAGTGCCTACTGATAATAATTGCAAAAGCTACTCAGCCTGTGAACCGAAAAAACAAAAATCCGGTACGTGCTCTGAGTCGGGCACAGAAGGACACGACAAATGGCAAAATGACAAGGGGCCGCCATCGCCATAGTGGAGCCTTTTCTTGCGGTCCCTAACTGGGGCATATATACGTACATAACGTTCGTTCGTATCATACGTGCATATGTGTCTCTGGTGGGCGTACAAACGGGCTCTGCTATACTGTCGTACTAATGTCGCCCCGCGTCTCGTACGAGAGGTCGAGTATACAAGTATATGTGTATATACGTTCGTATTTACTTGTATATATTTTCAAGGTAGGGGGGGGGGTGGCAGTGGAGTTTGCTGTACCGTACGAGCAGGTCGATTTCCCGCCGAAAAATATGAAACACTGACTTTGATAGTACGTGCACTGCTGTACTGCTGTACATTATACGTGTATCCGGGTGTACGTGCATATACTTCCGTGTCTTCGTGTATAATTGTATTTTTCCAAGACGAGGGTACATATTAGGCTCTTATGTTATGCTGTACACATTCATAATATACCCTGTCAGAGCAATGGAAACAAAGATAAATCTACGAGGCATTGGGTACACGTACTCCAACCTGGAGCCTTGAACGCTACGCTAAGGAGCAGCGTGTTATTATGGCACAAAAATCGGTACGCGTCGGCACTTGTTATATTCTGGAAAAAACAAAAGTCCAGTGAACTACCTGGTGTGGGTACCCTTCAAAAATTAAGAACGCGCGAGGGGGACGTGGCAGAGGGTATATAATTTGCAAGCGTGCTAGTCGACCGCATGCATCAAGAGAGCGCGCTCATTACTGAGTCTGGACGGCGACCGTGTGTGCTTCATATATAGCCCAACGAGAGGAGCAAGTGATACCTGGTACTACTACAGTAGTACTACTACCACTATTTGCGGTGCACGCGCGAGTTTCAATCCACACGTCCACACATCTCATCATATCATAGCTCCTCACAGTTTACGGTATGATATCGTGACATCAAGAGTTACAAGAGAGACAGGAATGTAGCTGATGAACTACGAAATGCTCTACTACGTACGTACCAGGTACTTGTGCTACAGCGTTGCTCGTAGTCAGACTGTACCCTCTACACGCGGAGAAGACACTGTCGACAGCACTAAGGGAAGCAATGCATGTTGCCTCGCTCACTCGTGTTGTGCTTGTTGGCTACGTGCTACCCTGCTTTACGAAGCTGAAAAGAAACTAAAGGTACAAATAAAATGACTTCTTCTATTCAACCCTTGTCTGAATGGGAAACAAAAACAGAGGAAGAAAAACAAATCTCACATAGGGAAGAGAAGTGAAGGCGATCCAAGCTCAGCAGTCCTGCCGTTCGACGTCAGGTGTGATGGGGTGACCGAGTAGGGACGATGATAGAAGGGAATGGATGCCGCTGGATCGTTGCCTGAGCTTGGAAGCAAGCTTCTTCTTCGATATGAAAAGACCTCTTGTTATTTTGAATCTCTGTAGATGTAGACTAGGCGAGAGACAAAAGCCTGGATGACGAGGGCCAGAATGAGATGTGAGAGAGGGAGGCGAGAGTCTGCTATCTCAGATCATCGCGCTCTCTCTTCAATAACCCCGCTAGTCGGGTCGTTGCAAATCCCCGCCAATAACAGAATTCCGTTACTCTTCTAGATCTACTTTTCTTAAGTCTACGGTCTACCCTCTTATGGGAATCTTTTCACATAAGAACATTCCTATATGCTTTATGGGAACTTCTCTAATTCTTATCGGGAGTTCCGACATTAAGGAACGTTCTACGGTAGCGGTTTAGAACGTTATTCTAGGCATGTCTGGCCTACCAAAGAGAACACGCGAACAATCTTTGCGGTGTCCCATCTATAGCTTTAAGGCACCACATCACAACATCCTGGAAACAGCCATGGCTTCCCACTTATCCACATTAATCCGGAGAAATTACAAGCGTTCGTCAAAATCCCGCGTTTCGAAAGTTACTCCACATCCAAAGTTCGTCCGCATCTTAAATCTTATAGCTCAAAATCTCCTGCACATACTCCGAGTACACTCGGGGATAACTGGAGATACTCCGATTACACTCGGAACTTCGAATATATTCTGAGCATCGAGTAAACTCGGAGTATCGAGTATACTCGGAGCATCGAGTACAGTCCGGTTTTCCGAGTTCTAAGAGTTGCGTAGGTAGTACTGGCGGCCTACATACTTCAAGTACTGGGAGCATCATCAGGACCGAAGCCCCAAATGCTGCGCGTATAAGCAATACATAGAAAATGGCAATTGTTTAGTAGGGGGGCCTGGGAAAAAAAGAAAAAAAAGATAGAGAAATATTTCCCAAGTCTTTCGGGGGTGTTTTCGATACTGGCTACGGGGTTGCTCAATTCTTCGAGTTTTGGTTTCTGGCCATGTGCCCTCTGCTGCGAGGCCACCGCGAGCTGTGAAGTGGCTGACCGTCGTAGAGACGATGATAGAAGGGAATGGAAGACGGAGGTTCGTTGCTTGAGCTTTGCAGCAAGCTTCTTCTTCGATATGGAAAGACCTCTTGTTATTATTAACCTCTGTAGACTGTAGACTAGGTGGGAGACAAAAGCCTGGATGTCGCGGGCAGAAAGAGAAGTGACCTGAGTGGGGGGGGGGGAGGGTGCGAGAGCCTCTTCCAGGCTCTCGGGACCTCTTCTCCAATGGCCCGTAAGTCGGGTTGTTACAAACCCCCGCCAATAATAGAATTCCGTTACTCTGCTAGATCTACTTCTCTAAGTCTACTGTCTGTCCACTTATGGGAATGTCTTCATATAAGAACATTCCTATATGCCCTTACGAGAATCTTCTCATACTCATCGAGTTCCGACATTAAGGCACGTTCTAGTGGTTCAGAACGTTCTTCTAGGCCTGACTGCCTACCTAAGAGAACACGCGAACAATCTTTGTGGTGTCCCATCTATAGCCTTATTATCGGCACCACAGTCACATTAGCCCACCCTGAATAGTCGTATATGCAGACCACACGATGGTCAATGGATATAACAAAGTTCATCCTAAAAGACGAGCAGATGGCGGGTCGAAGATTGCGGCTATTCAAAACAATCCAAAATGAAGGCCTAATATGTCTCCCCAACACCTTCGTGAGTGAGGCCATAAGCATCACGGAAGCCTCATCGCAGAACGCGCACCGCTGAGGAGCGGGTCATGACCAGAACGAGCGAACAGCAGGGGGTTCGAATCAAGACAAGCAGCACAATAACCCGAAACGAAGCTAAAGAGGTACCAAGACAAACGTAGAAGAAAGCGGGACTCAGGGCACAGCCGTATGTGCGGGGGCTCATATGTCCAGGGGTCTTAAAGGACCTGAGGGAGAAACGAGTGCGAGGCTGATCATCGAGTCCTGGTGGAAGCGATGGAGGCTACTTAGCATGGAACACAAAACACAGTCCAGAGGGGTATCGCAGGGATAACTACTCGCTATGGTCAAAGCGATCCGAATGACAAACAAGATACAGAAGTCGGATCCAAAACAAAAACATGATGCATAAGGCGAGGGGGGGCACGGTAAGACTACCTTGGAAATTCCTAAGATTGTAACCAAGGGGTTGACGGGTCCTAGAAAGGGAGTGAACATTGTGTCACTATGAAGCGGCCAAGTATTAGGGGAGCAACGCTAGTAAGCGTAGCCAGTGGGGCCAATCAGAGCCAATGCACTAAATACGTCGCCAGAAAACAAAATACCCGGATGCGTAGACCTAAGTCGACTAATTCGACGTGGACGAAATGTGTCCCTACCGTATAACACGCACATAAGTCAGCTATGGTAGCTACATGGGAGCGGAACCAGTCGCGAGAAGAAACGCGTTGGTAGGTGTTGGAAACGCGAAGACACAATAGACGAACCAATAGCAAAGATAACGCAACAATTGAAGTCCATTGCGGTCCACTTTACTGTGGAACGGACGCACCAACCGTGGAGACGGTAATGTGGTGGTCTGTTAGCCTGCATGAGGGGCCAAGGCAACGGAGATGCAACGAGGGTGGTGGAGGGAAAGTTCACTAAAACCGAAATCCAGAAAACCGGTGTCGCTAAGGTCCAGAGATCTTATGAAGATGGGGACCGGCGAGACCGGAGATGGGATAGAACTGATAATGCAAAACTAGAAACTCAGGAAATAACTCAATGACGCCCGGATTGTAGCTACAAGCACAAGATAGGCGTTAGCGATGCCGGAGGATTCCGAAGTAAAAACCCAGCACACTAAAATATCGCTATTCAATCACGGTCCATCTGCCATGGGTTGGGGTAGGTGAGGGCCGTGGTGGATGCCCGAAGATAAAGTAGATGCTACCAAACACAAAACAAAACAGGCCGAAAAGCGGGGGTACCGCTGACGGAACACGCTGGAGTTGGAGATAACCCGGAAGAACCAACTACTGTCGCTTTTTGAAGACTATCCCAGAAGATTAATTGGATGCTACGTCTAAAAGAACTATGCTATACTACGGAAGTAAAACTATCCCGAACCAAGAACGCGAAGGTATCTGAAGGCTAACTAGGGGGGGGGGCTGAAGCGATGGGGGTTCCACGGGGCGTGTCTGGGCTCCGTAGTAGCCTACGCGCTATGCTTCCAGTCCCATGGCGTTGTGAACACCACGATCCAGAGATGGCGTTCCAGGCAGTAGTGTAGCGGGCGTGCTGAAGGTCGATCTTTATGGGGCCGGAGTCGTCCAGGGAACGGATGATGTAGGAACCGTCCTGGGAAGAGGCCGGGGGGCTATCCGAAGAGGTGTCCACGGGCGCGTGGTGGGCAATTTTGCCGTGCTACCAGAGGCCATCGCGCGCCTTGTACCAAACGTGTGCCCCAGAGAGGAGAGTGGTCGAACTGAAGTTGCGGAGCCAGAGGTCGCGGGAGACCAGGGAGTAGCCGGGAGCGAGAAATATTTGGCCTTACGACCGTGAGAGTTCCCGGTATGCGGCACCGATGCGCATTTTTCTGTACAAGCGGTTGGCTTGTCGGTGCTGTGACGGGGTTCCGGCCCAGTAAAGGAGAATATGCCGCCTGAAATGTTGAAGATCCAGTTCCCGTTCCCAGGAGGGGCTGAGATGTCCGGCCCAGTGGGTCTCGTAGAGGACGGCGATAACCTCACCGCGACCGCGTGAGTTGGTGGCCGGTGATCCGCTCGACGTGGAGGCGCTCCGGTGGCGGTGTGACGTCGTCGATCGTGACGTGGTAGGGCGGAGACTTGGCGGCGGAGGCGGTGAGTGTGTAGGTGGTGAGGTCCGCAGGCAGGTACTTGGGAAAGTCGGTGGTGTCGTCGGGGCTCCGGCAAGGCTTGCATCGTTTTACGGAGACGCGGGGCTTGGAGTCCCGTCCAGGAAGGTCAGAAGGTAGGTCGAGGAAGAGTAGCTTGTCGTGTAGGGGGCGGTTGTCGGGGGTGTCTGAGGCGGGCGCCGGGCCCACGGCGAGGATCTTAAAGGGCCCGTTCCAGTTGAGGGCGAGCTTGGTCTTCAGCACGGTTGCGTCGGTGTCCTTTTTGGCGCACTGGCGGATGGTGGAGGCGGAGTTGTAGACTCAGGCCCAGCCACCTACGGTGAAAGGAAGGGAGGCTGAGAGGGCGGCCATGATGGGGGCGTTCCGGCGCTGCAGGCGCGAGGTGGTGATGTGGTAAAGTTCGCGGACGAGGGAGTAGGCGCATTGTTGGCGTTCGGTGGCGACGTTGACGTAGGTGAGGTGGTCGCGCCCCAGGCTCTGGTGACCGCCGACGTTGTCGGGTTCGAAGACGGAGAGCGGGAGGCGGGGAAGGCGGCCGATGTGGACTTCGTTGGGTGCAAGCCCGGTGGCGGCGTTCACGGAGTTGTTGTAGGCCGAAGAGACGTGCGGCAGTAGGAGGTCCCAGTCGGTTTGGTTTTCGTTGCCGACCATGGAGAGCATCTGGGCCAGGACGTGGTTGACGCGCTCGACGCCGCCGTTGGTGCAGGGGTGGTAGGCGCTGGTGTTGACCTTGTTGACGCCAAGGCGGTCGTAGACGGCGCGGGCGAGCTTCGATGTAAACTGTAGGCCGTTGTCCGAGAGGAGTGTCACTGGACACCCCCAAAGGGTGATGTACTTGTCGATGAAGATGTCGGCGGTGCCGGCGGCCGTGAACTGAGCTGCGGAGACAGCGAACATGTCGGCGCGGCGGCTGAAACGGTCGGTGAAAAGTAGGATGTGGACGTTTCCGCGTGGGGTGAGGGGCAAGGGGCCGAAGTAATCGACGCTGACGGTGATGCCAGGGCCGTTGGGTAAAGGGAGGGAGAGGATGGGCCACCGGATGGTTTGTCGGGATGTCTTGCGGGCCTGGCACATGAGGCAGCGGCGTATCCACCAGCGGGCGGAAACGTCCATTCCGACCCACCAGAAGAAACGTGCCATCATGCGCACCGTTCGTGTAACTCCCAGGTGTAGGGAAGTAGTGGCGTGGCATGTCTGTAGGACCCAGGGGCGCATCAGCATCGGAACGTAGATGCGCGGGGTGGGTGGAGGGGGGTTGGGTGGTCGTTGTACCAGAAGGGCGGTGTCGTCGTCGGTGCGGTGGAGTGTACTTTTGGCGGCCAGGGCGAGAACGTCTGAGAGTTGTGGACGCCGAGCCGAGGGGATAAAGTCCAGAAGGTCCGGTGGTGGCGGTGAAGGGGATCCCAGCGATAGAAAACGGATGACGGCAGAGCATAGGGGCTCAGCACGTTGTTCTCGCGCCCAGTCGCTGAAAGTGCGGTGCTCGATGCGGGCGAGTAAGTGAGGGTCATCGTCAGGTGTGACGTCCGGCTCCGAGAGCGGAACCGGCGACGATAGGGTCGGCAGGGAAGGGTTGGTCGGAGGCGTCGGTGGCGCAGGTTGCGCGGGGGCTGTGGCTGAAGGCGGTGTCATTTGGGGAGGCCTCGGCCGGGCCGTGGCTGGGGGCGCTGACGTGCGACGGGTAGGTGTCGGTGTGGTGGAAGCGGTTGGTTGTGGTCGGCGGCCAACCCCATAGCCGATGGCGGCTCGGGGGGTTCCCGTGGCAGCGGCGGTGCGATGACGTGTCCGAGAAGAGATGAGGTCCGGAGGAGCTGGGATCGTGGCGCCAATGGTGGACGGGGGGGAGACAACGAGCGGCCTGAAAGCCGAGCCTGGAGTAGCGCCGGTGTCCACGGCGGCTTTCTCGAGGCACGGAGGCGGTCCGTCGACGGTGCGATGGGCCGAGACCGGCCCGACGAAGGTGTTGGGTAGCGGTGAGGAGCCGGGGCGCTCCAGTCGTGGTCCCAGGAGACGGAAGTCGGTGAAGTCGTCGGTGGCGAAGGGGAGGGGCTGGATGGTTGGGATAGGGCGGGAAGGGGGGGGTGCGAGCCCACCCAAGCCGATGCGCGGCGTGGATGGTTCGCATGGAGCGAAACCGCAGGAGCGTATCAGGTAGATGCCAACGGTGTCGGGACCGGTAAGGCGATTCGGTCCGGTGCGGTTGGCTTTGGTGGCTGTTTGGGGAAGGTGGGAAAGGAAATCGGCGTTGCCGTTGCTGGTGCCTTTGCGGTACTTGAGAACGAAGGAGTACGCCGAGAGGAACTCAATCCATCGCCGGACGCGAGAGTTGTGTTCGCCTACCTTGGCGATGTTCTCCAGCGCCTTGTGGTCCGAGTATAAAAGGAAGTTCGTGGACCAGAGGTGACCGCGCAGCCTTTTTATCGCCCAAACGATGCTTCCGGCCTCAAGATCGAGGGGCGTCCACGAACGTTCGGAGTCGAGGGTCGCACGGCTGACGTAGATGAGAGGACGGACGGAGCCGTCGGGCTGCTCTTGCTCCAGCGTGGCGCCGAAGCCGTCGAGGCTGGCGTCGCAGTATAGCCGGAAGGGGCGGGAGTTGTCGGCGACGGCATCCCAGTCTGGGTAGACCAGGATCGGTGGTTTGGCGAGGTCGCGAAGGATGTCGCGGACGGTGGTCTCCATGGCGGAGGTGAAGTTGAAGGCAGCGCCCTGTTTAAGCAAGGCGTTAATGGGGCGAAGACGCCGTGAAAGGTTGGGAAGGAACTTGCCGTAGTAGTTGGTGCCTCCAAGCAATGAGCGTACCTGCTTCTTATTTTTCGGCATGTGCATCTTGACGAGGGCGGCGACCTTATCGGAGTTGGGGCTGAAGCCACCGGCGGTGATGGTGTGGCCCAGAAAATCGGCGGTAGTGGCGCCAATTTTGGCCTTGGCAGGGGAAAGCTTGAGGTTGTGCTTCCGCAGGCGTGCTAAAAGGGCTCGGATGTTGGTAGTGTGGTCGGAAGGGGTGGGGTCGAAGACGATGATGTTGTCGAGGTATGCGGGAACGCGTTCCAGGCCTTTGATGATCTCATTGATGACTTTCACGAACCAGCCGGGCGAGGCGCTGCTGCCTTGCGGCATAACAAGCCATTCTAGAAGCCGGTTAGGGGTGCAGAACGCTGTCAGGGGGACGGTGTCCTTGTCGATGGTTATCTGATGGAAGGAGGAGACCAGGTCGAACAGGGAAAATATACGGCCTTTGCCCAAGGAGTCCAGAACCTCGTCGACGCGGGGGGTGGGGAGCTGTCCGAGGGAGCTGATGGCGTTCAGCTTCTTATAGTTAATGGTGATACGGACGCTACCATCCTTTATGGGGATGGCGACCATCGGGCTGGAGTATGGCGAGGTGGAATGTTGGATGAGGCCGGCGGCCAGGTATTGGTCGAGGACGGCGTCCGCCTTTTTGGCGAGGATGGGGTTGATCCGGTATGGGCGGGACGTAACCGGAGCGCTGTCCGGGGGCACGGAAATCTTGAAGGGTATGAGGGAACAGGACCGAAGTCAGTCTTGGAGGTGGAGAAAACGTCCTGGAACTCGCAGAGGACGTCTCCGAGGTCGTCGATTACCGATGGCGACCATCCAGACCCGTGAAGGTCGAACATGACATCGCGTAGGTGCAACGGCAGACGGTTCCAGAGGCGCAGGAAGCTGGATCGTTGGTAGGTGTCGAGGCGTGCGAGCAGTGGTGGGCCCGGGGATTTCGGTTCCGGTGGGGGGTCGGCTGGTGGGAGGTCGTCGTTGGCCACAGGGATGTTGTCGTGGAGGGCGTGTACGTTGGGGACGTCGGGGTCCGAGGGAAGGTATCGGAGGCTGGCCAAGGGCACTTGCACCAGCGGGGAAGAGGAGGTGCCAAGGAGGTCACCTGGCTCAAGGTCGGTTGATCCTGAGAGTGGAATTGTCTGATACCCGTCGGAGACGAATACTGCCGTATCGGAAAGGGGATCCTCGCGGGGGAGCATGTTTACCATGTAATTCCCGGTTAACGCTGGGGCGCCTGACTGACGCACCAGGTTGACCTCGACGGGTGTTGGTGTCGACGACAGCGAGATGGTGTTGGGTCCGGAAAACCGGAGGTGGTAGACGTCGTCGGTAGAACGGTCGTCCGGGATGAAGGCGGCTGCCCCGTTGTGGTTGTGGTAGTGTAGGCCAAGTTGGCTGCGGATGGGCTGGTGGGGCTGGTGGGGAAGCGTGGTATACGAGCGTTGCTCGGAGTGCATCCAGCTGTCTCGCCCGAGGAGGATGGGGTGCTGCATGGTTCCTGCAGGAACGATGCACGCCCACACTGCAAGTGCGGCCGTAGGGGTTGTGGTCGTGGAGTCCGAGTGCGTAAACCGTATGCTTAGGCGGATGGAGGCGGAGGTGGTGAGGAGAGCCGAAGTGCCAAAGCCTCCCCATGAACGAGGAGGGGCGTGTCGTATGCACGCGTCCGAGGCAGAATGGGAAGCTTTCAGTTGATCCACCGCGGCAGCGGTGATGAACGACTGGGGCGAACCCGTGTCGAGCAGGGCTACGAGGCCACAGCGCTTGGTGGTGGTAGGTCCGATATGCACCAGGACCTTCGTCGTGAATAACGAATCATCGACGGTGAGAACACCACCGATGAGGCAAGGGCTATGCTCAGGTATCGGTCGTTGGGAGGCAGTCCGGCAGGGTGACGCTGCGGCGGAGACTGCAGAAACCGAGGGGAATTGGCTGACGGGTAGGGGATCAGGGGTGAAGGGTGGCAGGGGACGACCGAGCGGGAAGTTGGCGTGGGTGCCGGGTGGGTAGGGACGCTGGTCCCATGAATACGGTTGTGGGTGGGTGAGACTCGGGTGGAATGGGTCGGCGCGGAAGGTGGCTCGGGAGGGGCGGGAAGGGTGGTGGGCTGTGACCCGGGGCGTGGACGTCTGGGGCGATAGGGGCCAAGGTGTTGGCGAAGGTCCATCAAAATTCGGCCCAGCAGGTTTTGTCCGCCCCAACGCGATGGGTTGCGAGCCGAGGGGTGGTTGGCTTAGAAGCCGATGCCCCAGACGAGGTCGTGCGGGCTGGCCTCGGCAAGGTGCTGGGTGCCGGTGGCCGCGAGCGCTTGTCGCAGGCCCGGGTTGCTCCGATACTTGTGCCAGTTGGCGGAGTAGACGATGCCGTGACGGTGTCGTTCCCAGCATTCCTGATCGAAACCGGTGACGGTTCGACCAAGGGCTTTTTGTGCGGCAGGGTCGGTAGTGGAGCGGATGCGGAGCTTAGTTGCGGTGTCTCCGAAGAGGACGTCCTTCTTCGCCATCATAATCTGCTCGGCGCAGTTGTATGTGAAACCATCGCAGTTGATGCTGCACGGGTACCACTGCGAGAAGATGGATGAGGGCTGCCAGAACAAATGGAAGTTGTTCCGGGATTCCGTGGCTTCGGAATGTAATGGGAGGTGTGTAGAAGGGCTATAGCCCTGAAGCGACATCGGGGATAGAGGCAGATCCGAATGAACGGAGCTGTCTGTGATCCCCGAGTGTGCTGTGGGTTCGGTCGGCGGAGCCGATGAACCAGGAGGGTCCACGGTGGTGCGTTTTTGCGGGGCGGGGATACCCTGGGGGACCCTGTCTTCAAGTACATGGTGAGTAGGGTGAAACTCGCTAGGAGGCGCCATACCTGTTGTGGTCCGTGTCTTCGCGAACCGTGTCCTCGCGATGCCTGGGGCTTCTAAGGAGTACGGAACAGGGAGCTCAGGGCGGGTCCTGGTCGACGATGGGCGCGAGTCGTCCGTCTTTACGACGGGGCTGTCCCTCGAGCTCAGGGGCAACTTTGCTGTCAACACGGCGGTAGCTGCACGGATCCCATCATTCGCGGGTCCGAGTCTTCCGCTCGTAGTGCGCACGTCTTGTGACGAGCGCGGGTGGAGCCGCCGGGACGGTGTCGAGGCGGTCTCTGGGTGCGATGGCCCGGTGATTGGAGCAGGAGAATCTTGCTGTTGTCCGGAACCGCTGATAACCGTAGTCGTCGGAACATCCTCCAGGTTAGCAATGTCTGTTGGAGCCTCGGCAATTTTCGGCAAGCAGCGTTGCGCATCGTGTGAAGACGTCGAGGAGAGCATCCCGGTTGGGCTCGGCGTCTTGGTCTCCTCTCGCCCACACCTCAAGGCAATCCCTTGGGGAAACGGATCAGGGCTTGAGTGAGTGGGTGGGGTGGGGTTGGGTGGGTAGGGGGCGGTCTGGTGTAGGCCTGGCCTATCCGCATGTTTGCGGGAGGGGCAGGTGTGGTAGCGTTCGTCCCCGGGGTGTGTACCGTCAGTGCGGTAGGTGTTGGAGTTGGCGCCGAGGTAGCCGCAGCGGCCTCGCTGCGTGGTTGTTGTCCCGGGGAGTGGTGGCTACCGCCGCCGTAGACGCGGCCTTGGTTGCGGCGTCCGTCGTGGGAACGACCGGTGTTGCCGCGGTGGTGGCGGCAGGTGTTGTCGTCGTTGTAGGTGGTCCCGTGGATGGGAGGAGGGGGGTGTGCAGAGGCGTTAGGAAGGTGATCCGGGGAAGTCCTGTGTATCTACGCCCGTCGTCGGCGTGGAAACGGTGGAGGGATAGGAGAAGAGTATTGGCGGCCTGGACTCAGTCTGCTGAGACGCCTCCTGTGGCGGCGTTGAACAGAGCGACCACTACCGTCGGATTGGAACCCGGGTGGGGAATATACCCCACAGAAGATGCGCCGCCGAAGATTCATCGGCGAACGCAGGCTCGCGTGTGCACTTTATGTTGTGCAGCGTGGCACTGATAAGCTCCTACGTAGTCCATGGATTGAAATAGCATGGCCGGCGGGTGTAGGGTCTCGGAGGGCATGGATAGAGCCGGAATTTGGGTAGGTCGCTGCGGGTGTGCGAGCGAGTGCTCCCGATACCGGCTGGGATAGCGAGTTCTTCTGCACCGTTGCGTTCATGGGCGCAGCCGGCTGCACCGTTTGGTTCATGGGTGCCGCCGACTGTACCGTTATGCTCATGGGTGCAGTTGTTGTCGCGTGGTGGGCAGGATAGTTGGCTGGAACAGAGGGGGCCAGCTAACGCAGAATAGCGCTGCTTTCCTCCAGTTGGCGGAGAAGTAATCGCCGATTGGCCATCGCCGCTTGGTGGGCGGCGAGGTTGTCGCCCGGTGCCGTGGTCCTCGGCACGCTCGACGGGGTGGTTGTCCCCGACGAGGATGCCTCCTGCCTTGAGTGTTTCCTCGTCGTGTGAAGTGCCCTTTTCCTATGAGGCAGTCCCGGTGTGGGGGTGATCTCGAGATCCCCCAAGAGGGTATCGACGTTGAAAGTGTCGCCCTGAGTGCGCGGAGGGGCCTTGCGGTGTACCTCGTTTCGCGGGACGTGGGGGAGCCAGGAACGGGTGTGCCAGCCATGTCGGGAAAGGAAATTTGGTCGGCCGTGTTGGTGTTGGGGTCCGGGGGGTTAACGCTTGCACTGGAGTAGAGGTAGGTTTGGGGTGGAAGCCGGGGTGTCGCTGAAGTCTCCACTTGGGTTGTCCAGGTGACGAAGATGGGCAGATCCCGGCTCAGAGTGTGGAAGGGCGGCTATAGCCACCATCAAGCCAAACACAACTCAAAGAAGGAAACCAAAAACTCTAAAAACTGTCCCGAAAACAAAAAAAATAACCAACAGAAATATGTAAAATATGGGGACGTACGGGAGGGGAAAGACGGTGTGCCACACGTTTAGTGCCTTATCGACTCAAATGTCACGGAGTACGAGGGGAGTCAAATGTATGGTAAGACTCCGCACTGCAAGTCGATGGTAGTCGAGTCTACGTCACTGAGATTATGTTTATATAAAAATACGAAATTGAGGATTAGTTTCGAAATAACCACAAAATTCGCAAGTAGTATATCAGGTCGTGACAGATAGTGGGCATAGGCAGCGCAAGGCAGGCGTGCCGATACAATTGAGTATCAGAAACACGGATGTTTTGGCGAGATAAAAATATATATATTTATAAAACAATTAAATTGCAGCATGCCGGCACCATTGGGTAGTTTGGGTAACCCCAAAAATATATGTGAAAACGTGTGGCAATAATTAAAAACGGAAAACATCTCCCAGTACGTCGAGAAAGTGGATGTGTATCGAGTATAAGCTATTATGCACGAAAAACTCGAGTACATTGCTGCGGCCGTATTTTTATTTTATTTTATTTTTTTCTAGCATTTAAGTATATGTTTTGTCGATAGCTGGAATACGGCGGTGCTGCCGTATTTCTATGTTATTTTATTTCCGGCCAGAATTTAGGTACTTGTTGTGTCAATAGCTTTGCCAGGCAAGAGACCGTGAGCCCTTTTCTAGTCTACGTTGCAGTCGGATAAAAGCAGTACTGCTGTTTCATACGGGATTTATTTGTGCAGCATGTACCTTGTCGTCAGAGAATAAAGGGCAGAAGGCGCCGGCAAACAGCAACCATTCACGGTAAGGATTGGACAGTACGTATGTGAACAGTGCAGCCTGGCGACACTAATCGAGACAGAAAAATAGGACTAAAAATAAATAAAAATAACTAAAAATAACTAAAAAGGACAGCAGTGGTTTTTGACAGCAGTCGTACGTGTTTATTACTATTGGTTGGACAACGAGTGTGACTCCGCTGTAAGAATTCGACTCGAGGTGAAACAAGAATCTGGAGCACGGGTCGATGCGCAGACGCGGGGGACATAGCGTGATAACAATGAGAATATTATTATAACGCTATCAGGCTCTCAAATCACTACGTACATATTGTTGCAGCCCAATTGCAATTTAAACCACGTGCCAAGCTCTTCCCTCTGCGGTGGCCACGCACGATATTTCGGTGTCTGCGTGTGTGCGCAGTGTCTACTGATAATAATTGCCAAACCTACTCAGCCTGTGAACCGAAAAAAAAACAATTATCCGGTACGTGCTCTGAGCCGGGCAAAGAAGGACACGACAACTGGCAAAATGACAAGGGGCAGCCAGAGGTATAGTGGAGCCTATTCTTGTTGTACCTAACGGCGGTAGATGTACTACTGCTTGTTGTAGTGGCGCATTTGTAAGAAATATGAACCTGGAAAAGGGTTACGGTATAATGCTGCATATTATACGTGTATCCGGGTGTACGTGCATATACTTCCGCGTATACTTCGTGTATGCTTATATTTTTCCAAGGTGAGGGTACATACTAGGCTCTTATGTTATGCTGTACACATTCATAGTATACCCTGTCAGAGCCGAGCTATCATACGTATGCATAGTACGTATAAGAGGAAACGGAAACAAAATATAGGAGCTGCAACCGATACAAGCCTGTGGCCGCGTATGCTATACGAAAGAGGCTTATTCCTGCACAGCAACGCGTACTATTGTAAACCGCACGATATAGCAGTGTTATTTGTGGGAAAGCAGGTTTCCGAGAAGCAACCAGACGGGTGCTACTTTTTGGGAAGGAACATTGCACGAGGCGGGTGCCAAGAGCAGGCAGACGTGTCTCACGCCTTGGCAGGCAGAAAAAAAAATCGCAAGGCAGGTGTGGCAGAGGGCAAGTAAGGCGCTCAAGGTTTTGGGCGTTGAAAGTTGCAAGCGTACTAGTCGATCGCATGTGCTTCATAGATAGCCCATCGAGAGGAACAAGTGATCGTAGGTACTACTTCTACTAGTACCACTATTGCGGTGCACGCGCGGTTTTTTAATCCACACGTCCACACGTCTCATCATATGGTAACTCCTCACTGAGAGTGTACGGTTTTATACCATGACATCGAGAGCTGTAAGATAGAAAACGAAAGTAACTCATAGGCTACAAAATGGTCTACTACGTACCAGGTACTTGGGCTACAGCGCTGCTCGTAGGGAGACTGTACCCTCTACGCGCGGAGAAGACACTGCCGTGTGGTCATGTGCTAGTCTGCTCTACGAAGCTGAAAAAAAACTAGGTAGAAATAAAATGACTTCTTCTATTCAACTCTTGTCTGAATGGGAAACAAAAACAGAGAAACAATATATATATATATCTCCCATAGGGAAGCGAAGTGAAGGCGATCCAAGCTCAGCAGTCCTGCCGTTCGACGTCAGGTGTGATGTGGTGACCGAGTAGAGACGATGATGGAAGGGAATGGAAGACGGAGGATCGTTGCTTGAGCTTGGAAGCAAGCTTCTTCTTCGATATGGAAAGACCTCTTATTAATATTAACCTCTGTAGATGTAGACTAGGCGAGAGACAAAAGCCTGGATGACGACGGTCAGAAAGAGAAGTGAGAGAGGGAGGCGAGAGTCTGCTATCTCAGATCATCGCGCTCTCTCTCTAATAACCCCGCTAGTCGGATCATTACGATACTCTTACCGCCAAAAGCCCGGTAATCGAATAGCTACAGCAGCCCATGGAACTTTCCTATGGTGTTTAGCCATTCTGAAGGAACATCTATTGTGTCCAAGGGGTAATGCCAGATCCTATCCAAGGGGTAATATCGTTCTTGTGTAATTCTAAGCGCTAATCCTACGAGTTATCGCGTCTGTAGGGATATTATAGTGCTTAGAATCTTCCTATGGACTTATAAAGCTTCTGTGCTACTGCCTATCTGATGCACCCAAGGAGACGTCTGTATACGAGAACAATCTTAGCGCCACTGGGCTCTTCACCTGTATGATATTCTATCAACCATCTATAGCCGTAAGGACACCACATCACATACTGACACGTATAATATGATATATACCTTTTTTTGTGTACCGGCATGATGCGCAAATTTTCAACAAGTCTGCTTACTCTTGACTGGTTTCCCCTCGTTGGGTTCTTTCGTCTGTTCGACGTGAAAACACATAATCGGAAGGTTGTTTTTTGTTTTTTATTTATTGTGTACACTTCTTTCTTCCCTATTTGTTTTTCCCTTTTTCATGTATTGTTAGCACGGGTATTTGTCCTCAAGATACAATGACCGCTTTAGGCACCTTTTACACCGCTTCTGTACCGACGACTTCCGACAATACGGGCGAAGTACTGCCAACAATTTGAAATAAAAATTGGCTTATGACCTATTTCACGTATTCCACGACTCGGCTATGTACTATTGAATTGCGGTTATATGGACGAAGTACTGCCTGAAGTGGTTTTATTGAGACATGCACGAATACCGTCCATCGAAGCTTTGACAAAATTCGGGATACCTCTACACCCAGATTACAAGACTCGTCGGGTTCTAAACGGTACTGCACATATCCCTCCCGTGTTTTACGTTTCTACTTTTGTATTTTGTTTCTATTTTTATTTTCGTTTTTTGTTTAGATCGGTCTCTTAATAGTGCTACGGTAGAGGTAGCACTTTTTCCCTGAATCGTTTTCTTGACGATCGGGCTCCTTAACCCAAATTCGTCGGACTTTCATGTTTGTGACGAATAATGTGTCAGAGTATACTCTGGCCATGAGATTTCGCATCTGGCAGTAATTTTATTTTCCTCCAAAATCATTTTTTCGGTGAGGTATGACGCTCCTTAAGTGAGGTGCTCAGAAAAAACATGGTGCACCTCTATCGTAGCATGCGTCCTCTCGGTGGTTAGAGTCGCCCTCGCAGCAAACGAGCCCCTTCCGGACCAGCCTTTGGCCCCAACGACGCTCAATAGGTGATTTCCACGACAACCCCCTCCACCCTTCTCTGCTCCGGTGCCAGCGTTACCTTCCTGTGCTCTACCTTTCTTTGCTCCATATCCGACCTCACCTGAACAACATGGACGGTTCTCCTACTTCCCGTGAAGAGCCGCTCTCTGCGCGCAATTCCCGTGTTGCCGAAACGAACGAGGGAACGGGTAGCAGTAACGCAACTACTACGGGGCCCGGAGAGACATCAGGCTTCGACGCTATCCCGGGACACCTAAGGCCGAAACCGGAACCCCCGGCGTCGAAAGATTCCTCCACCGAGGGAGTCCAAGGGGAGATAGCCGCTCTCGCCAACCCCGACGCAGCCAATGCCGCCGATACCATGGTGAGGGATGCACTCGAGGCTGCTGCTGCCAAGCATGAATCACTCCTCCAGCAAGTTGAGGACAGCAAGGCGGAGCTGGCTCTCCTGACACGTTAACCACAGCCCATTCCCCCACGCGGCTCCCTGCCCGCAGTACCACCGACGCGGTGGGCAGTTGCCGCTTCCACCCCGGTTACAGCCACTGCGACCCCGGTTCAGGTATCGCCACCTGCTACCACCACGACAAACACCCCCCCAGACCTCATGGTCTCTGCTTTCCAAGCCTCTGATCTGGTCTTCCTCAGCGCGACGCTCGAGGGCATCCGCAACGAACACGGGTCGACAGCCCTCGAGGTTTCATCGGCAGCGCACCAACTGCTGGGTTTCTTTCCCAGAAACACTGACCCGACCGTCGCGGACGCAATGGCTCAAGCAGCAACCGAGTCATCCCTCAACTTCATCGCCGCCACCAACGCCCTCCTCCTTTCACTCCGCCAACTCCAACCTACCGCCGGACCCAGCTTCCCGCGACTCCATGCCGAAACCCCCCACCACAACGCGGCGCACTCTTCCCAGCACGCCGCCTACCACCGGGTCCGTGACCCTGGTTCCTGGACGAACAACGACTACGTCGACGGGAACGACCGCAGCAGCAGCGACAACGACAACGATGCCCAGGGACGCAGACGCCGCCGTGACCGTGGCCGCCGCGGCGCTAACCGCGACCGGCTTCAGCTTTCAGCATACGTGCCTGTTCCCACGCCTACACCAGCTTCGGGTGTCCTCGCCACCAGCGCGCCTACGCTTGCCGCCAGCGTTCCGGTACCTACGCCTGTTCAACCGGCGACGGGTGCCACCCCTGGATTATCCGCAGCAGCAATCCTTAAGACGAAATGAATGTACATGTACCTCCATATGCGTATTATGGAGCTAACCATGCGCATGCCGTTCCCCCCAGGCGTCGATCCCGCCGCAGGACTCGGCAGACTCATCTCCAGCACTAACCTAGTGATGGCGGAAATCCTCGGTGTCAGCGACGAATCGGGGACGACAACACAAAACTCTGAGGAGTGGGTGCCGAGATGGATCGTGCCCCTGCACAAGAGCTTCCGCAGGGCACTACCCCCCGCTCATGTAGGGACTTCGGACCTGTCCCGCATCACCGGCGGCTTCTTTCCAACGGTGCGCGAGCACCTTGAAACGGACGACACTGGACCCTCAGCATTCAGCCTACTCCTGCGACTTCTGGCAGCCCATTTCGACACAGCCGATCAAGGCAAAGGGTTCACCCGGCTACATGCCTTCGGTGTTCCAACAAACACGGGGTTTGCAACCTACCTCAGGTGGGCCAAAGACCTCATTTTCATCATCCAGGGTACGGAGAAAGTCTCCAAGCTGAGCGACGCGATGGTCGTCGAGTGCATCCGGTCCGGTGTCAGCCGACAGTTCCCGACCTTGATGCCAACGCTGTTCCCAGGTGCACTCATGACTGCGGCCGAGCCCTACTCCAGCGTGCAAGTGATGTGGCGAGCCTTCAACGTTTTCGGGACAAACAAGACGCCATCCATCAACGGCGAGCGCTTCTACGCTCACTCCAACGGAGGCACTACTTCATACTCGTCGAACTTACCCCCGGCCCAACCGCAGCAGCGCCCGCGTGCCTCGCAGTACCACGCGCGGGGATCCTCCTTCAACCCCGTGGTCATGAATGTCACCGACGAACCTGACCCCTTCTGCGATGATGCCGCCGTCTGGCCACTGAGGTACTGGCCCGAAGTGTCCGCGGTCGCAGGAACGATGTCCACAACGGACCCTACACTCTTTACACCGCTGCTCACCAAAGCTGTGAGGTCACAGGCTCTCCGTGACCATGGAGGACGCTGCATCAACTGCGGTAGACCCGACCACAGCTTGAAGACTTGCACAGAAGGTTTTCTCAACGCGTCAAAACTTCTTAACCCGGCGCTTGGCATTCTCAACGATGGAGGTCACGCCTTTCGCCAGTGGCAACAATGCATGCGGTCCTACCGCCGCGGGAACTACGAGCGCAACGTCGAGCGCAACTCTAACCGCCACGCCAACAACCACAAGAACAACGGCCGCTCCAACCACGGCGGCTACAACCAAAACAACAACGGCAACTCCAACCACGGACGTCATCGCCGCCACCAAGGAAACAACGGAAGCTCCAACAATGGGCGCCATAATACCGACAACAACGGCAACAACCAGTCGCAGGAACAGCAATTCCAACAGCGACGTCTCGAGGCTTCGGCAGCAGCCACAGCCCCGTCCAAAGCGTTGGTAGTGCATGCCCCCACGACGAATACACCCGCAGCCGCCAACCCGGCGACCATGCGTCTCGGGCCGAACTACACGCCTAACAACAACCAACGGCAGCCGGGTACATTCCGGACGGGATGACAGGTCGATAATGGAATCATCGCAACTCCACCAACATCACCTCCTGCGAGCACACACGGGCCGCAAGACGCCCGTGTTCACCACATTCGTCCCCCTCCCATCCCTGCCCTTCAACGCCCCCTCCCTCACCCGACCTCAATACCGACCGCTTGCTCAAGCACTGATGCTCTTGATCGGACAATTGCCTTGAGGTGTGGGCGGGAGGAGGCTAAAACGTCGAGCCTCACCAGGACGCCCACCTCGACGTTTCTCCTCGATGAGCAACGCGGGGACTTGCCAATCATCACCGAGAGTCCCGTAGACTTTGCTATGCAGGACGTTTCGACAGTCACGGCCTCCCGCGGTTCCGGTTCCCGGCAAAACGTCACTGCCTCACAAACCGGGACATCGACCACTTCGGCTGACACCACATCCTCACAACTCCGCTCACGCTCGTCACAGGACGTACGCCAGCACAGCGGACTAACAGCTCCTTCAAGGAAACCTGTGTGCGCCGGGATACCACCGGACACCACCGCTGACCGCCCTGTTTTGATCAAGCAACTACCCCTGGGCCCAGGGGGTAGCCCCGCGTATATGACGGAAGACTCGCGATCACTGTCGACCAGGGAATGCTTGGAGCCCCCTGCTCCGTCTTCCTACCCGGCGCCGTGCACAGCGACACGACCCCGGAGGACACGGACCCCAGGAATAGCATCTCCTAGCTAGTATACCCCTGCTTCACAGTCGTTTATAGACTCGAGCAGGGGTCCCCAGGGTATCTCCGCCAACCTCGGAGACCCTCCTGGAAATCCGGCTATGCCGACCCTTTCCCCCACGGACTCTGGGAGCGCAGCCGAGGGATTTGGCCCAGCTACCCTCCCGACGACGCCAGACGACTGCCTGCACGACAGCCGCCAACCTCCACTGCCGGACCCACAGGTTGCCCACATCCGGAGCCTCACGCCTGACGACATTCACCTGTTCTGGCAGCGTGACTCCGTCCTTTCACAGTGGTTCATGGCGGACTTCCACTACGAAGGCATCGACTATAACTGCGCTGAGCAGTTTATGATGGCGCACAAAGCCCGGCTCTTCGCCGATGAAACGTGCTATCAGCAGATCATGACATCTTCCGACCCGGCCGTGCAGAAAGCCTTCGGACGAGCCGTGTCTGGATTCAATTCCAAGGAATGGGACACGAACCGCCTTCAAATCGCTCACCAGGCTAATTTGTGCAAGTTCAGGCAAAACCTGGGATTGCGCAAATTTCTCTTTTGCACGGGCAACCAAATCCTTGCTGAAGCCAGCCAGTACGACTGTGTGTGGGGCATAGGCTTCAGAGCCGAAGACGCACGGGCCTACCAACCTTCGCTCTGGACGGGGCTCAACTTGCTAGGGCGAGTACTGATGTCCGTCCGGCATGAACTTTCCCCCTCCCCTCCCACGCCCACCTTCCCTTCCAGGCCCCCCGCGCCCACACCCCCCCCACCATCCGCCCGACCCCACCCCACCAACACCGGTATCTACGCGACAGTGGGTACCCTACCACAGCAACCACCGAGCTGTCATCTTGCCTTCCCAGAGAGCCGCCCTTCGCTCTGCTCAGCCAAGACCTGCCCAGTGCCCTTCACGCCTGGACTACCGGAGCAGGGTCCCGAGCTCACAAGCGGCATCATCACGGTCGACGACACATCCTTCACGACCAGGGTAAGAACACACAGCGGTCCTGACTCCACAGCACGGTACATAACCGTGGCCCTTTTGGACACGGGCTCGCCTCAGTCCTTCATCTCCGCGGAAGCGGTGGAAAAAATGAAGGCCTGCGGCGCCGCGACACACCTGTGCGAACATCACGCGGCACCCCATTCATGGGGCGGATTCGGTACTTCGGACCCCCTAACCACTTCGACTTCCATCCGACTGAGCGTACAAATCCTCTCCGCTCACACATTCACGCTGAAGTACCGAAAGGGCTCCGCCAACGGTAACGCCGACTTCCTTTCCCGCCTCCCGCAACCAGCCACCGACGCCGACCGCACTGGACCCAACCGCCTCACCAGTCCTGACACCGTGGGCATCTTCCTCATCCATCCCTGCGGCTTTACGCCTTGCGAGCCCTCGATGCCGGGCATCGGCATGGGTGGGCTAGTACCCCCTCCCTCCTTCCACATCCCGGTCATCCGACCAATCCCCTTCACCGACGACGACGTCGGCGATTTCCGCCGCCTTGGACCGTACATGGACTCCTTCGGCCCTTTCTCCACCCCAACCACCTTCGTTGGGCCTATTTCGACCCACGACACCGCCGCCGCCGCGCTCGGCAATTCCGCGACTTCCGCCGTGGACGCCGGCGCTCCTCCCGGCTTGGCTTTCGGGCCGCCCATCGTCTCCCCGACATCCACCATTGGCGCCACATCTCCAGCTCCTCCGGATCTGGTCTCTTCTCGGACCCACCATCGCGCGGCCGCCGCCGCTCGAACCCTCCGTGCAACAGCCGACTATGGTTTCAGCGCACGGCCTTCAATATCGACATCTGCCCGCCACCGCGCATCCGCGCCCCCGGCCAAGGGACCACCGACGCCTTCACCACCAACCACGCCTCTGGCCGCCCCCTCCCTCCAGTCGGCGCAGGCCCCACTGCAGGCGCCCGCTGGTCCAAGATCGCCTTCGACATCGTCCTCGTCACCACTGGCGCCTCACTCCCCGGAGCCAGACGTCGAGCCCGACGTTAAGCCCGACGGCGCCCTTCCAAGATCGCCTTCGACATCGTCCTCTACACCACTGGCGCCTCACTCCCCGGAGCCCGACGTCGAGCCCGACGTCGGGCCCGACGGCGCCCTTTCAAGACCGCCTTCAACATCGTCCTCTCCACCACCGGCGCTTCACTCCACGGAGCCTGACGTCGAGCCTGACGTCGAGCCCGACGGCGCTCGTTCAAGATCGACCCCAACAGAGCTTCATCCACGACCTTCAACTCCTCGGTTTCCGCCCCACCTGCCGGAGCCCGTCGTCGAGCCTGATGACGACCCCCACCGTTTTTCCTGCGTCCAGCACGTCACGCACTCGGACTGGGCGCGTGAACACGGGGCTGGGCCCCTCTGCTCCGGTACACTCCACTACCTTTCCTTGGACTCCCCTGCTCCCCCGCCGACCGACTTCTTGGATTTATTTTCATCGTCTAAGCGCCCGCACCTCTCAGACGTCTTTCCCTCGCCGCAAAAAGCCAACTCTACCGTACAGACGACGACACCGTCATCTTGGTCCGACGAGCCCCTAAGCCCCCCGACCCCGGAACCAGCTCCACTTCTTCCACCACCCCACCCCCGCGCATCTACGTTCCGATGTTGATGCGCCCTCGGGTATTACACACCTGCCACGCCACCACCTCCTGCCACTTGGGAGTTTCGAGCATGGTTAGTATGATCGCGCGCTTCTTCTGGTGGATTGGAATGGACACTTCCGCCCGCTGGTGGATCCGCCGCTGCCTCAAGTGCCAGGCGCGCAAGACTTCGCGCCAAACCATTCGCTGGCCTACCCTTTCCTCACCCCTTACCCAACGGCCCAGGCATCACCGTCAGCGTCGACTTCCTCGGCCCGCTGCCCCTAACACCACGCGGCAACTCCTACATCCTTCTCTTCACCGACCGTTTCAGCCGCCGAGCCGACATGTACGCGGTGGCGGCAACCCAGTTCACCGCCGCCGGCACCGCCGATATCCTCGTCGACCAGTACATACCTCTTTGGGGGTGCCCTGTAACGGTTCTCTCCTACAACGGCCTTCACTTTACTTCCAAGCTCTCCTACGCCTTGTACGCACGCCTCGTCATCAACAAGATCAACACCAGCTCGTACCACCCCTGCACCAACGGCGGCGTCGAGCGCGTCAACCACACCATGGCCCTGATGCTGGCCATGGGATGCAATGAGCAGCAAAACAACTGGGATGCGCTCCTGGCGCACGTCGAGTCTGCTTACAACAACTCCGTCAACGCTTCTACTGGGCTCGCCCCCAACGAAGTACACATGGGCCGCCTTCCACGTCTTCCCCTTTCGGTCTTCGACGCCCCCAACATTGGTGGCCACCAGAGCCTCGACCGTGATCACCTGGCCTACTGCAACCTCGCCACCGACCGCCAACAACGCGCCTACCGCCTCGTCCGCGAATCCCACACCGTCAGCGTTTCGCGCTTGGCCCGCCGCAATAGCCCCATCATGAACACCCTTCGCCTCTCCCCGCCTTATACGGTTGGCGGCTGGGTATGGGTCTACAACTCCGCGGCCACCATCAACCAAGGTGCCAAGAAAGGCACCGACAGCACCGTGCTCAAGACCAAGCTCTCCCTCAACTGGATCGGACCGTTCAAGGTTCTCGCCGTGGGCCCAGCGCCGGCCTCCGACGTCCCCGACAACCGACCACTTCACGACAAACTCTTCTTCTTGGACTTACCTTCAGATCTACCTGGACGAAACTCCAAACGCCGCGTCACCGTCGAGTGCTGTAGGCCCTGCCGGAACCCCGACGATACCTCCGACATGCCCAAGTACCAACCGTCCGACCTCACCAAGTACGTCCTCAGCTCGTTCTCCACCAAATCCCCCCCCTTTCCACGTCACCCTTGACGATGTCTCGTCGCCGCCGGAACGCCTCGTGATCGAACATATCACGGGCCACCAACTAGTGCGCGGCCGTGGCGGGATTATTGCGGTCCTGTACGAGACCCACTGGGTCGGACTGCTCAGCCCTTCCTGGGAGCGGGAACTCGATCTTCAACAATCAAGACGCCAAACCCCCCTCTAGTGGTACGGCACCCCAACACAACACCGACAGGTGAACCGCCTCTACCGACAGATGCGCATCTGTTCGGCGCAGCGGGAACTGTCGCGGTCACAAGGCTAGATCTTCCTTGCCCCCGGCTACACCTTCGTCCCCCGCGACGTCTGGCTTCGCACCTTCAGCTCCACCATTCTTCCCCCAGGCGCACACCTGTGGTACAAGGCCCGCGACGGCCTGTGGTGGCTGGGCAAGAACGCTCACCGCACCACCCAGGACCCCGGTTCACAAACGCCCGCGGGCCCCTATTCGGACAACACCTACATCATCCGGTTCCTCTACGACCGTGGGCCGATCAAGATCAACCTTCGGCCGGCTCGCTACACGACATCCAGCGTCACCAACCACGGATCGTGGTGTTTACAACGCTACAAGACTGGGAGCGTCGCTCGCGGGGTACTACGCAGTTCGAACGCGTCCCGTGGCCCTCCGAATGTCTCTCCTGCCCCCCCAAGATTAGGTATCTGATTATGCTTGGGCATCTTTTTGTTTTTCTTTCTGTTTCCCTCAATTTGCCGACTTCTGACATAAGTTTTCTTTTGTTCCGTTTAGTACAAGGGATTCGGGTTCGCGTTTCATTTTTCAGTCTACCACTATCGGGACTGGCCTACCTCCTCTCACGAGGGCCGCTGAACTGCCATGGTATAGTACTCTCGGGCGCATTTGCGTGCTACTTCAGCCTACCACTATCGGTTTGGCCTGCCTCCTCTCGCGAGGGCCGCTGAACCGCCATGGTATTGTACTTTCATACGTAGAGGTGTATTATGTACTCCTACCACTGTTCCGCTTGCCTCTTCCCACGAGAGCCGCCGAACCTCAGCAACAACATCATTTCGATAATATTGTTGTTGCTGTTGTGTTTTTCGTTTCGTTTTTTGTTACTTTCACTTGTTTTTTGTGCTATTTTGCTTTCTTTCTTCAATTATGTCGCCCCCGACCCCGTTTGCATCCTCTCGCGAGGGTCACCGATTTGTAGCATTGCAACTTTGGGAAGCTTTGTGGTGTTATCTTGTGATCCAATCTCTTCAACCCACCAGCATAGTTCGGTGGTATTGCCCTTTCGGGATCATTTTGTTTCTTTTTCTTTGTTTTTTTTCAACTTAGACCGCTGTTCCCACAGCTTTTTCCCCATGAAGCCCGCCGGACCGTGGTACTACCGTATTTATACTTGAGCTTATATCTTCCGCCTTGTTTTGTTTTGTTCTGAGTGTCTGTTTGACACGGGTTTCATATTTCCTGCTTTTTGTTGCATCGTACCGAGCGTTAGGTTTTTCTTGACTTTTCTGACAAAGGCATACCTGCCTTAACCGCGAGTACTCTTCCCTGCGCCGTACGCGTAGCTTCAACTCCTACAGTATACTTTAGGGCCTGTTCGTTTCTTTTTTTCATCTCGCGGGGTACGAGGCATTCCCTCTTGACCTCGCTCGTTTTCAAACGTACCATCTCGCTGCGTCTCAGCTTGCGCTTTTGGTGGGTTTGCCACCTAGTTTTCCAGGTCCCTCTTTCGCAAGCGACACCACGTTTTTGTCGGTGCACGCGTAATCAGGTACCAACCCCCCCATGGTCTTGCTTTGCAGCACACTTCTCACTTTCGTAGCGCTTCCAGCCTTTGCGTTTTATTTTTTTCGTGTTTCCCTCCGGCCGGCGTCTGTTGTCTTTCCTCCAGCCCGACCCACGGCCTCACGCTATGCAGTCATATTTCAAGCCTAAGTCCAACTTCACGATTTTTCTTCTCTGCATAGCCGCATGCAGTTTTTCCCTTTTGTCTGTTACATTCAGCATCCGGCTTTTAACTTCGTTTATTGTTTCTGCTTGGTTTTGTTTCGATACCTTCATGCTCCGGTTTGTTCACTTGGCTTTTGTCTTCACCGTAGCCCGCTTGCCGTTGCCTTTCCGTAGGTATTTCTTCCGGTACGGCACGTTAGTTAACGTGTGATGCGTCGTAGCCTCATTGCAAGGTGTGGGGTAGATGTATAGCCTCGTTTTCCTTTGTTTTGAATAGCCGCACCTTCGACCTCCCTTCCCGATTTCTGGGATGAAACGGTCATCCCCTCCGATCGTCGTGTAATCTGCACCTACGACTATTCAGGGTGGGCTAATGTGATGGTATCACGTACTACGGCTATAAAACGGTGCAATACGTACCGGTATGAGTCGGGTGGCGTACTAGTAACGGGAACGTCTCCTTAGAGAATAGCAGTATGAGTAGACACGCGGATAGGTACTACGAGTATGAGATCATGTGACGTGCTAGTAACGGAAACGTCTCCGTAGATAGTACATGTATGAAGATGTATGATTCAGGGGACAGTCTAGTTATGGACTGCCCCCTCCCATCGCACTCTGTTCTTGTGCGCAATTGAGCTCCACGAGATAAGCAACAACAAGAACTTTATCAAGAAGAAGCGTGCCGCTGGCTTGCGTCGACATTCCTGTGTCCTGGCCTTATTGGATTGCCTGTTCCCTTACAGTATCAGGTAGAGAATAATGACAAGTTTGGCGGCAACGTTTGGGCCAGAGGGCTTCCACACAAGCAGTTCTACGGCACGGGAACCGCATAAACTGCACGCATTACCGCGTGCCCGCACTATATACACAATCACTGCTGTACGCAGACCCTATCGACAGAACTGGATCATGAGAGAAGGCCGAATTAATCGTTGCGCCACTACTGCTCGTACGTATATACTCGTACGAGTCAGTTCGAATCAATCCGTTGGTAATTATCGTACGTTCGTTGCATTAGACCGTTTCCTATGCGGTTCGATTTTTGAGCTTCAAGTTATGGTCTGATCGATTTTTAAGCGACCTAGTTCGAAAATCGAAACAGTCTTCTTATGCGAGAAAACACGGATTTGTTGTATCATATGTACGTGCAGATATTTGAGCAAAGGGCAAGACCAACTGCCGTTGTTGTTGTTGTGGTTTGGAGCCGCGAAGAGACGCGCCGAGTGCGCTGTACTGGGCGTAGAACCCAAGCGTTCGAAGCCACGCTGGCTGCCTCTGGTCCGGCGGCGACGCGCCGAGTGTGCTCGAGCCGACCTGTCTTGGTATTTTGTAGTTTGACACAACGAGGCATCCGAGCGTTGACTCTGTGTACTGTACTGCTGCTGCTGCTGTAAAATCTACGAGTACGGCGAGGCGCGCGCCGAGTGCGCTTCCCTTCGTCTTTAGGCCCGAGCCCGCGCCAGCCGACTGCAGTTTGGCGACGAAGAGGCCCACCGATCGTCGCCTGCGCGTCGGGCGCGAAGCAACGTCGCTGTGTCACCATCCAACTCATCGATTGTGCTGCTGCTGCTGCTTGCTTGCTGCGTGGATAACATCTTGAATTTAAAGACCATGCCATTTTTAGATGTGAAAATCTGATGACCCAAGTCGTCGGAGTTTGGGCCAAAATCCGACGACTTGGGTCATCGGATTCTCAAATCGAAAAAGTTCCGGTCAGATTTTGCATAATCGGACTGCATAGGACGGTGCTTTCGTTTTTGAGATCGAAAAATACAAATCTGAAGCTCGCAATCGAACCGCATAGGAAACGGCCTTATCCGTTGATATTACGAGTACTCGTACTCGTACCTTATCTAATTATGAAAAAAAAGGAACACCACCTCTGCTGCAGACGAAGGAGAAGGAAGAAAGCGGCCAACTACTGTGCTACCCTGCCACACAGGGACGACATGGCGCACACTGTCACCGTTATGGAGCTCTCATCAGCGCTGGTAGGGCCGGTGGTTCATCGTCGCCTCGCCGGTCAGGTGTTCGTGGCTTTGATGAAAGGGGTTCGTACTCCTGGGAACGTACAAATTGTCTGCGACAAATTCTCGCGCAGAAGGGCCTTGCGCCGAAGGCCCACCCACAGATGATCCCCTTCTCATTATCGGAACGGTCACCAGTCGAAGCATGAGTACATTATACAATATCTCGTGACCAGTGGTGCGCACTTTGCCACAAGCAGAAACACAGACTGCACACGGGGGATGGAAGCATAGGAGCTGAAGAATCGACAGAATAAAAGGTTTCGATAGTTTCACGGAGGCCTTTTTCTCCTGGGGTCAACACAAAATTCAAACTTCAAAGCAAGTCCGGGTTCTGCAAGTCTGCGCTCTGCGCTCTGGGCAACGCGCAGAATGTGGGAACCGGAACAGGGTCAACGCTATATGGTGTCGTATATCAAGTGCGTGTCTTGTAATCGTGTCGTATGTGCGAGACTCTCGTTACAAGGTATACATGAAGACTATTCGGAGATACGATGGTTTTACGTTCACTCCCCAAATTTGATTTCGATAGTTTTATACTATAGGATTTTACCTCTGGAGAACGCTGTTGTGCCACAAAACCTCTGGAGGGTGTTGGCCCTACAGTAGTTTCTTCTATAGGATACAGTACAGGACACCTAATAAGAAACAGGCTCATAAGAAAGCCAGGCTGATATGTACAGGGAAAATAAGAAATTCAGGAGTCGTTCTCTTGAAATTAGTGTAGAAAGCACCGTCTCTAAAATAAGAAATCCAGCCCGGGCCATATTTCCTGTTTCTTACTAGGTGTCCTGTACTGTAATTCATTATACAGTAGTAGTATATCCTCTGGAGGGTGCGATGCGTAGGTTTTCCCTTGCACCATGAAACCCCTGGAGGGTGTTCTTCTCTTTCCTCTAGAAGGTTATGCAGTTTTGTATACTCTGGAGGGTGTATTTCGCAACTCTTCCCCCCTGGAGGAATTTGTTGCGCCCAAAATCCCCTGGAGGGTGTTGTTTCCTTTCCTCTAGAGGATTCTCGATTACGTTTCCCTCTGGAGGGTGCACTAATACGCCATTCCCACCGGAGGAATTGCTTGTGACACAAAACCTCTGGCGGCTGTTGTTTTTTTTTCTCTAGAGAAGTACGTAGTAATTATTATATCCTCCAGAGGAAGCACTTTGCTAATACTTTCCTCTATAGGCTTCAAATTTTGAGATAAAACTTCTAGAGGGTGTTGGTTCAGGAATTTACACTCCAGTATCCTCTGGAGGGTCGATATCGCATGCAAAAACCTCTAGAGGGTTATGAACCAAAATCTCTGCGGGATTTTATTCGACAACCTCCCCTAGAGGTAATGTAAAGCTCCGATTCCTCTGGAGAACATTGCCCAATAACCTGTAGAAGGAATATATACCCTCTGGGGGATTTCGTAATGTACATAATCCTGTAGAAAATCTTCCAGAGGACAAAATCACTCTTTGAAGGAATTCATAATGTAACTAATCCTCTAGAAAATCCTCCAGAGGGCAAAATCCCCCTCTGGAGGATTTCATAATTTACATTATCCCCTAGAAAATCCTCCAGAGGGCAAAATCCCCCTCTGGAGGATTTCATAATTTACATTATCCCCTAGAAAATCCTCCAGAGGGCAAAATCCCCCTCTGGAGGATTTCATAATTTACATTATCCCCTAGAAAATCCTCCAGAGGGCGAAATCCCTCTCTGGAGGGTGAATTCGCCTCCAGAGGGCGTTTTTTTGCATAGAGGATTTGTTTGGGGTACCCAAATGGCCACGTGAGTAGTAATAGGAATATATTCCTCGGACGATAACCTATTGGGGAAATATTCCAAACTCTGTTGGTACCCAAGATACCTATCGATAGGCACATTCACAAGCATAGTTGTCTCACAATAGGCTATATTGTGGCCACTGCACTAATCCTTTTGTTCTTTACAATACCTATCGATATATCCCGAACCCAACGAATTGTGACCCGCAGTAAGTATCGATAGCCATAATTCCCGACCTATTGTTAGCCCAATAGCCTATTCGATAGGGTATTATCCAGGGTATAAGAAGCACGAGGCTTTGCAAAGATAGTATAAACTGCCTTGTTGTTCAAGCCATCCACCTGTAGCTTCCTGGGGCACAACAGCGACAGACAACGCCGGATCCGAGCATGTTCCACTATGCTGAACGGGCATGCGGCGTGGACGGGCATGCGGCGTGGACATAGTATCGATACCCCTCGTACGAACCAGTAGAAGGGTGAAGGTCTATCGACACCCATAGTCCGAACCAATAGAAAGGTGCAAGGTATATCGATACCCATGGTCCGAATCAATGGAATGGTGCAAGATATATCGATGCCTATCGTCCGAACCAATAGAACGGTGCAAGACCTATCGATGCCTATCGTCCGAACCAGTAAAACAGCGGGGTGTCTATCAATACCAATTACCCGAAACAATACACTAGCGGAATGTCTATCGATGCCTATCGGTAGAAGCAATATATTTCGTGAAACAGCTATCGATACCTATCGTGCAAACTGATAGGATTATCAAAATATCTATCGATACCTATCGGCACAAACAATATGTTTCGTGACACGACCATCGATACCTATCGGACATTCCAATATGTTACGCTTCTCATTGCCGATATTCTATTGCCCGAACAGTACCATCCTCGAAATGTTTATCGATACCTACTTATTTCACCAATACTTTAACACCAATACGTACCATAGGCTATTAACCGAACAGTAGATCAGTGAACGTACCCGTCGATACCCATTGCCGGAACAATAGGCTTCACAAAGTGCCAATCGATACCTATCACAAGCAACAATAGGCCTCCTATTGGAATAGGATCCTATCAATTGCCTATTGACATCGAACCTATTGTCCAGGGTGTGGTTTCGACGTACGTTATGAGCCTAGAATGGTGCGGGGCAAGTCTTGAATCACCCTCTGTGTGGGTGATTATAACTTGGAAAAATAAAAAAGAGTTGCCAAAACGTTGTCAAAACAAAATCTTACGAAGACGACTACTTGGCGTTACGTAGTGTGAATCCATGGGCTATAAAAAGGATTGGGGTAGACCTCGATTTTTTTAACGTCTATTTCATTCACGTTGTGTCGGGAAAGTACACTTAACATGTCGATCAACAAACGCTACCAGAGTTTTAGCCTTTTAAAATCGATTTCCACCACATTCTCCCTCACTAAGCCTGACTTTTATCTTCGGTGTAAGTCAGGAACCCCGATGAGACTCTGAGTATCCACGTTTTACCTCCGACGTTTCGGTACTGGACTCAGTATACGCATTGATCGTATTGCTCTCATCGTTCCTTTCTGGGTCTTTTCTAAGTGAGTGAGTTTTACAGGTTCTTGAACATTAGATTTTTCCTATTTTTTCCTTTTTATAGGATGAAGGTGAGGATCGAACCACCGACCTCAGCAAGGGCGCACAAAAAAATCCCGAGACCCACACTCCAATTTTTGTATTTCGGGCCTGCTGAGGGGGGGGTGGTGACCTTCACTAAATCCTATATAAACCACGACTCAACACTACTTCCTATACACAACGAGTGACTTGATCTTAGACTAGGGACTGGGGACGACACTATTATACTTGAGTTGACTGGGTATAGCGTCACTCCATCATCTAGAGCGGCAAGTCTTCCTGATCTTTGTTTGAGTTATGAGTACTCTGTGTATTGCGAACAAAAGCTGCCTTGCCTAATCCATTTGCCTGATGCAACCTGATCCAAATCTAGCAGCCCATACAAGTCCATATATAACGTAATGTGGTGCAGGTGGCTCGAGCTCAGTGCACCTACGAGCCTCTGCTTTGGAAACTAGAGGAGCTGCCGGCTGCGGTACGTTCGAACCAAAACGCGGCGAGACTGTTTCTTGAAACTATCGAAAACGCGGCGAGAATGGGTGCGACGCACAGCGCACAACGAGCGCCTCCCGCCTAGTGTTGGTGCGCAACTAAAATGGGCATGCTTAATCAAGTATGTTTGGCCTGCTAACTGTAAGCCTAATCAAAGCAACCATACTATCGTGCTTATTTGCCTATTTTAGCTATATGGAGTTCAATATTGTATACTTAACGCCATACAGAATAAGTGTATGGGTTTTAGAATGCCCCTAGTGAACTCTATACAAACAAAATGGGTATGTATGTGTTTTAGTGTCGACATATTCGTATGGGTTCTAGTATGGCGATACTGAAATTCCATATAATTATATATATGTAGGGTTTAGTATAAACACACTAAACGTCATACATAGAAATAAGCTGCTAAAAGTTGCTTAATCAAGCAACTGTTTTACCAAATAAGCAATAATCAAAGCAACCCCTTTATTTAGTTGCTTACCAACACTACTCCCACCTTTCGAACAACCGGGCGCACACACGCACACAGACACCTCCGTCTCGGTTGTTCCCGAAACATCCCGACTCAACAGGGGAGGATCCCGGCGCAAGAGTTGTTGGCGGCATAGTGAAATGTGGTACATATTCAGGCTGCAACGGCATATATATGACCCACCGATTTATTCATGAAACACACACAAACAACACGCGTACGGCCCAGGCGTATCGTTTCGAGAACGCGTCTTGTTAATCAACTGATCTCAATACGGCTTCGAAATGAGTGTTTAGTACCCATTTCGACGTCAATATGACTTCGAAACGAGTGTTTAATTTGAGCGAAAAAAAGTGCATTTAGGGCCGGCTGAGGGGGGGGGGGGGGTGTACTGGGGTGTACTCATGTTGTGCACGGCCGTAGTCATATGACCATAGACCCTCGCATCCCTACAATGCCGGGACGGAGCGCGTTGGGTTTTCACCAACCAGGCAGACATTGCTTGCACCAAGCGCGGCTGAGGGAGGGGGTATGGGTCTCGGGATTTGTTTTTGTGTGCCCTTGACCCCAGTCTTCAGAATCTCACGCCCTGCCTGCGACGCCTTTGTAGGGAAAGTAGACTAAAAATGTCGATCAATAAACGCTACCAGAGTTTTAGCCTTTTAAACTCGATTTCCACCACAGATGCGTCCCAGTTAAAAAAAAAACCCAGCGGCATTCACCCTTTGGGGACGCGTATATTGTCCACAAAAACACCCGCGAGTGGGCAGGTTGAGAACCATGCCTACACCTCCCACGGAGAGACCACGTGCCTTATCGCTAGCATTCCGATGATACAACACCAGAGAGAAGGGTCTGGGTGAAGATTTCACCGAAAAGGACCAAGGGCAAGCTCAAAAAGGAAAAAGTTGACATTGGGGTTCGAACTTGTGCCCGATTCTCGTACAATATGGTACTTTTGAACCACGCCCAGAGACTTCACCTACGTGCATGGTCTGCGTTTATCTGCAATGCGTGACGGACCGTGCCACACAGAGCATGCAGGAAGAGCCCGTTTGGAATACGCCGTCGTGTGGACAGAGGAACCTCGTGCGACGCTTAAAGTTGCACACCTCGGATAACGTAACACTCAACGTTTTATGTTAATGTTACGCGCCAGCGGAAAAAATCGTAACATTACGTTACTATGTTATCTAATTTCCGGATTTTGTGATAACATAGTCTTAGTGCGTTACTAGATTGGCGGGCGATCGCTAAACATTATGTTAGAGTGTTACATTGATCCCGTGATGACTGCAGTGTAAGTGTTACGGTGTTAAAGTCGGCAGCCCATAGCGAGTAACACCATGTTAGTGTGTTATCGATATCAACCCGCAGCGAGTAACGTTATGTTAGTGTGTTAGCGGAATTCTTACTTGCTGCCGTAACACACTTTAGGCAGATAACGTACATGGTCCGATAAACGTTTACATAGCACTATGTGTTAAGTGTATTAGTTGAGTTACCAGCACTACGTTAACATTGTGTTACCGTGTTAGCGACTCCAGCCCGTAGCGAGTAACGTTATGTTAACATGTTGCCTTATTGTTACTTGCTACCTTGGCACACCCCAGACTGATAACCAACGTACGTGGCCAATTAAACGCCTACCATATGACACTACAGTACGCGACACCAGTTAAGGATCTCTTAATTCTGACCGGGCTGGATATATTATGCAAGGCGAGGTGTGTCCTACACTATTTTCAATATAAAAGAGGTCATATTCTCATTTTCGTCTGAAAATCCAGCCTTAAATTATTAACTGCCGAATTATTATGCTGTCGCGTACTGTATGTTAGTGTGTTAGCGGAAATCCTTGTGGATATCCTAAAACACGTTGTAAGAGGGTTAACGTAAGTATGTATATAGCCATTAAAACGTTGACGTTATTATATGTTACCGTAGCAGCGGCAGCAGCAACAGCAGCCCGTATTGAGCGACGTATTGCCAGGCCCACCCTCCTACTGATGAGGGGACGAAAAAGCTCTGCTGCTGTGAATATCCTACAGCAGTAAGTAGGAGTGGTGGCACCTATGTTACGAACATATCTGTTGTTGTGGACAGGTACGAATCACAGGTGCAGAGTTTTCGTCTTCAAATTATGCCGAATATCAATACCGCTTTGGGGAACCAGGAGACACACAATAGATTAAGTACTTGTACAGAGGGTTGAAGGGTCAGACCGACAAGCCGAGAGTAAAGCGACCAATACTGATGCTGCTGCTGTTCTACTACTGCTGTATGCTGACAACATGTTTTTCATGAAATGAAAATATATAACTCAAACGGCACTTATACGTAGATGTTCATTCGCGTTGGTTTAGCACAATCAGTATTCCCCCAGCGTGATGCATAGCAGATTTGACTATTGCACGTACTGAGGTCGCGCCTCCTATCCACTACGAGTAAATTACTACAGTAGTAACTCTACTGTGTTGCTAGGATGTCAGTAAAATTGGATACCACGGCTACATTATGTTACTCCGCGACGCCGCTTTACCCCGAACACATGTAACACATGTTAGAGCGTCGGAAGATCCAAAGGGTAACGTCGTAACAGTACATTGGACTGACTCCGGCCCTCACGGTAACTCAGTAACATAATGTTACGCCCGGATTGAATATTATGCTAACATAGTAACATAATGTTAAAATCACATATTTACTGACAGTAACACCGTAACAAAATGTTATAGGCAGACCTCAGCACTTAGGCTAACACCCTAACATAGTGTTACGCATCGGCCGGCTAAGACTGTAACGTATCTAACGCATGTTAAATGTTACGTTATCCGACCTTGAGGCAATCAGACTGGGGGTCCGAATAACGTAGTGTTAGTAGTGCTGGACACGTTAGTGTTATGTTAGTGCATAATTTGTAACACAATGTTAACACTCATTCGAAGGGTAACACAATGTTAGTGTGTTATGTTTAACGCTCCGCGGACAGTAACATTATGTTATCGTGTTAGTAAATCTGCAGATATCGATCTGGGAATGTTAGGGGGAAAACGTACGTACGTGTTAGGTCAGAGTCTAACACAGAGCCTAACACCATGTTGAAATGTTAGTTGAAGGACGGATCAAGGTGTAACATAAAGTTAAGGCGTGTGCACGTTCCTCGGTTTCCAGTTAACACTGTGTTATCGCGTTACCGTGACTGCCCTTTCAGTGTTAACCCTGTGTTACCGCGTTAACGTGATTGCCCCTCCAGTGTTAACACTATGTTAGTACGTTGCCAAGTCCCTGTGCTAGGCCCCATAACTTAGATAAGTGTTATCCGAGTGTTACGTTTTCCGAGGTGTGAAAACTTCTATAAAGTTTAGCCCAGAGCGAGAGGAATGCACCCAATCAGTTGCAATTCCAAGTGCGTTGCGATTTTTGTACTTCTTTTTTTGGCGCCCAAATGCAATGGAACAACTTTGATGTTTTCACGTGTGCACTCTGATGGACTTGCAAGGGAGTTTGTACACTCGAGCTGCGATATCGACTATCGAATGGACATTTTTGTATCATCGCACGGGATATCTCTGCCCACACGACTGCGATTTCCAAACGGACTCTTCATGCGTGCTCTGTGTGACACGGACCGTCACACGGTGCAGCTAAACGCAGACCATACACATGGCTGAGGTCTCAGGGCGTGGTCCAAAAGTACCAAATCGTACGAGAATCGGGAACAAGTTCGAACCCGGATGTCAATTTGTCGCTTTTTGAGCTTGCCCTTGGTCCTTTTCGGTTAAATCAACCCCCAGACCCTTCTCTCTGGTGTTGTGTCGCCGGAATGTTTGCGATAGGGCACGTGTGGTCTCTCCGTGGGGGGTGTAGGCAAGGTTCTCAACCTGCCCTCTCGCGGGTGTTTTTTCCCAGTGACTTTAGGAATTGGGTTATTCCCAGTGACTTTAGAAACTGGGTTATGTTCCCAGTGACTAGGAACTGGGTTATGTTCCCAGTGACTTTAGGAACTGGGTTATGTTCCCAGTGCCTTTGGGAACTGGGTTATTCCCAGTGACTTTAGGAACTGGGTTTTGTCAGGCAAATTAAACTTTTTCTTATCATCCCCCCGTTTTCCCTACTTTATTCAAGTAACTCATTCCGGCTCTGAAGCCTGCCCCCCCCCCTGACCAGCCCGTTGTAGCCAGTTGTGCACTTACACCAGTACATTTTTTGCGTATCTTGTTTTCTGTCGGTTTTCAAAATCCTAACCTTCCCGAGCGGCCTTTAAACTGCTCTATTCAGACCTTTATCGCCCAGTTGTGTACTGAAAATCAGACATTGTATGAGGATCATTTGGTTTTCCAACGACGTGCAAGATCTGAACCTTCCACGAGCACCCGCTGTCCACTGCGGGAAATATCCGACACCTGAGCTGCTTGCAGCAGCAGCACCCCACATTCACATGCGTACAGGTGCCCTGTTGGTGGGTCCGCTGTTGTTGACATCCTGTTATCAAGACGCAACAAGCAATTCGCAATAATCGATTCGCTGTGAGCTGCTGCTGCTGCTACTGCTGCTGTTAGCACGAGTGTGTGCCCGTGTCTTGTCTTGTAACCAACACCTGCTGTGCCCGTTGTCCACATATATACACAATGCGTGCAGGTGCGCTGTTGTTGTGCCCGCTGTTGTTGACAGCCTGTTGTCACGACGCAGCAAGCAAGTCTCAAGAATCGATTCGCTGTGAGCTGCTGCTGCTGCTGCTGTGCTAAACTTGCTGTTATCACGACGGTCGCAAGGATCGATTTGCTGTGCAGAGCTTCAGCTGCTGCTGTGGAATATCGCCGCTTTTCTATGAGCACACCGTCACCCTTCCACAAACACCTGCTGCTGTGCCCGCTCTTGACAACAACAAGCTGGTATCACGACGCAAGCCAGCCATCGCGACGCAAGCCAGCCGTGAGGATCGATTCGCTGTGCGAGCTGCTGTGCGGTATTGTCGATGTTATCACTACGCAACAGCAAGCAGGTCACAAAGATCGATTCGCTGTGCAGACCCGCCGCAGCTGCTGCTGCTGCTGCCGCTGTGAAATACAATATCGTCACCTTTTCTACCAGGTATCGTACAACGAGCTCCTGCTGCTACTGTGCAGTATTGTCGCCGTTATAACGACGCTTTACAACCTGTTATCACGATGCAAGCCAGCCACATCGCGTCACAAGCCAGCCGTGCGGATCGATTCGCTGTGCGAGCTGCTGTGTGTCTCGTCGCGCTTATCACTACGCAAGCAGGTAGCAAAGATCGATTCGCCGTGCAGAGTCGCTGCTGCTGCTGCTGCTGCTGCTGTAAAATAACATATTGTAACCTCTTCTATGAGCACCACGAGCGTTGTCCCTGTTCTTTGATTGCGTGGGTGATGCAGATCTTTATTTTCAGGAGGGGGTGGTTCAACGCTTTCTTTTTGGGCATTAGGAAAAAATAGGTATACCTGCGCACTTTGAACCATTTATAGGTACACTGCGTAATGTACACCGCAAACGGCTTCCTGGCCCGCCTGATATTGGGATTGCGCTGCATTGTACCTACAGATGGCTTGAAGTGTGCAGGTACACCTATTATTATTGTGTTGTTGTTGTCGTTGTTGTTGTTGTTGTTGTCTTCACGCTAAAAACCGTGCTGGTCTCTCTATCCAGTACCTCCATCTGTCTGCACTAATCCAACACTTGACACGGTCGATTTCCGTGGTCAAAGGCTAACTTACCCAAAAAACGATATACTGAAAAAAAAGTGGAGCCCGAAGGGTCCGCAAAGCGATCAAAGCCAGTCAAAAACAGATAGTCTGGAGCCCTCCGCTCCCCTCTACACGCTATGTGAAGGTAAAAATAAAACTGGAAAGGTCAACATCACCAATCGGGGGTATACGCCCCCTCATTTTATCTTGGTGCTCCTACAATGCCGGGGTGTTCCGTGCCGGGTTCACGCCGGCCAGGCAAACAAAATCGAGTTCTCCACCCCGATTATAAACGCAGACATGGTACGGGGGAATGGAACTTATAGTCCCGTGCGACTGACGTACCCCCGGCCTGCGAGCAGTGTAACTGCAAAAGGTCAAAAACAACGAAGGGATAAAGACAAAGGCAAAGACAAAGAGACAAGTCAAAAGTACAAGAAAACACTCAAACAAACAAGACCACAGAGACGGCACAGACACGTCATCCCAAGGGGGTGGTGCAATGGTGCGGCGGTGGGGGGAGGGGGAAAAACAAAACAAACAAACAAACAAACAAACAAACAGTCCAGGAGAGTCAATCCGGCACATATCGCGCCACTCGGTCCGCCATTTCTCGCTAGTTTTCTTGCCTCGCCGATTCGTCCTTCTTTCGCACCCCTCCCGTCCCGTTGGTTCTTGGCGTCTCTTTATTATTGCTGCGCTCTTTGGCTCGCTTGGTCGCTCGTTTTCGGCTAGCCTCTTCTTCGTCCTTGTGCCAGGAGGTCATAAACCTCTCAGCTCCCTGCAGCACTCCCTTGTACCACTGCCTTCCTCCCTTCACCTTCGCTGCTTCCGCCCAAACTGAATTCGGGACTCCAAAGACACGTCTCTGGTCGTCCGTAGAGCCGTGCGTAGCTCCGAACGCTTTGAAGTCGTCCTTCAGGCACGTCTGCCAGTTCCGCTCCGGGCACCCCGCGCCCGGGTCCTTCCCCCCCACCAGCTCCCCGAACATCAGTCGTTTCGGGAGTCGCCCGTCTGGTTGCCTTGCCACGGCCCCCGCGAACAGCAGGCGCCGCTGCCGGACAGTGGCTTCCACGCTCTGGCACCCGACCCTCTTCAGGGCCTGGGCGTAGGACAGCTGCCGGTAGGTGCTTTGGTTGCGCTGGTACCCAATAACTCGGAGCAGCAGCCGGTGGTGCATCGTCCGCAGCAGTGAGTAGTAGTCGCGACGTGGGGCCCATGTCATGCAACCGTACAGCAGTGCCTCCATCGCCTCCGCTTGAAGCAGGCGGGCCTTGAGTCGAAACGGTGCTCCCGGCTTATCGAAGAGCTCCGGGCCATACCTCCTGACGCACGCCGACGCTGCTCTGCTCCTGAAGTTGATTTCCTGGGCGAGGTCGCCATGTTCGTTGCCGAGGCCGCCCAGGTACCGGAACTCGAGGGTTTTGGTGTATTCCTGCCCCGCTGCTTCGATGATCAGCGGCGGCGGGGGCGGTGTTGGCTGCTTCCCCTTTACGCGCATCAGGAGAGTTCTCCGTCTTCTCCTCTGACACCGTCAGCCCGAACTCCCCCAACACCTGCACGATAATGGTCATCATCCTCGCCAGTCCGTCGGCGGACCTCGATACAACGCCGGCGTCATCGACATACATCATCCCCCACACCGCCCTCCGTACGCGGTCGAGTGGTTTCTCCGTCCCCGCTCCCGTCTCCTCCTTCAGAAACACTAAGTTATGCATGATACCATCGTCCTCTCTGAATCGTACGATAACGACCTCTAGGGCCGCGGCGAAGAAAACTTTGAACAGCAGTGGGGACAGCACAGGGGGCATATACATATACATTGTAACGGGCTTTTGAGAAGATCAACAGCAGGGAGAGAGTTTGGGAGAGCATCTCGTCTACTTGGGTGCAGGAGAGCGTCAACCAACAGTTGCCTACTGTAGAGGGTCATATAAAAGGCACAAATAACCGTACTGCTGTACGAACTGCAACCAGGTCTATAACTACTATTATAGTTGTAAGCGGACGTCCTTGGGCGGAATCCTGGAGGTGTGCATCGCAGAGACGCAGTCGCATAGCTGGATTGGAGGCCACAAAGGGGAAGGCCACTCGGTGCAGCGATCCTGAAAGACAGGGAGGAGTCAATATACGAAGGTTACAGGGAGAGGACACTCCGCGGGAAGGAAAACAGAGAGTCAAAGATGAGTTTGTCGCCGACACGGAATACATTGCTATGGACCTCATGCTCGCCGTAGGGAGGGTGTTGTAGTGCTGCTAGAGTGTGGGCACCTTCACTTCCGCGAAGGTGCCCGTCATGTCGGGATGGAACGACCAAAGTAGTGGAGAAGAGGGAGAAGGGACGTCGATACCGAGGCGTAGTGGAGAAGAGGGGGAAGGGACGAGGGTTAGAGCACCCGTGGTAACCACGATACGCCCAGCGACGGATTCACCACCAGCGGGACGTGGGATGAGGACGACTACCCCAACAGGGATTCATAGGGAGAGGGGGAGACCAGCCCTTACGCCAAGGACGCGACGGCAACGGGGATCTGACGGAGAGCGACAAGAGAGTGTTCGGCTGCAGCCGACAGCTACAATACTTGCAAGGGGAATTCGGTCGACAATGACGGCTGCAACATACCCAGCGGCAGCCCCCCCGTCGGTAGGACGTGGGCGGCGGACGACCATCCCGGCATGGGTGAATGCGGGAACGGGGGACACAGCCCATGTACCAGGGGGGCTACAGCAGCAAACGTCGGTTGGGACACGGCAGGAGGGGGGTAGGGCACCTGCGATAGCCGCGATACACCCAACGGGGGTTCGGCCGTCAGTGGGCCGCGGGAGTATGACGACTACGCCGGCGTGGATAACCATGGGGACGAGAGGTCCAGCCCCCGCGACAGGGGGGCTGCAACAGCAGGAGCGGAGTGGGGTTCGGCCACCGTCGACGACGACCGTAACACATCCAGCGGCAGTTCCACCGCCGGTGGGACGTGGGCGGCGGACGACCATCCCGGCATGGGTGAACGCGGGTACGGGGGAAACAGCCCATGCACCAGGGGGGCTACAGCAGCAACCGTCGGTCGGGATACGGCAAGAGGGGGGTAGGGCACCTGCGATAGTCGCGATACACCAAACGGGGGCTCGGCCGCCGGTGGGACGTGGGAGGCGGACGACTACTCCGGCGTGGATGACCATGGAGACGGGAGGTCCAGCCCCCGCGGCAGGGGGGTTGCAACAGCAGGGGTTGAATGGGGTGCAGCAAGGTGAGGGTTTACCGTCGGCGACAGCCACGATGATCTTAGCAGTGATCCCGCCGCAGATGGGGCGCGAACGGAGGATGATTACCCCGGCATGGACGAGTGCGGAGAGGGATCTAGCCCCTGCATTTGGAGGCCCCCAACAGCAGGAGTCGCGAAGGCCAGTGCCGAGGAGGAGTAGGACCGAACCACTTTCGCAATCCGCCGTCCAGGTCCGGCGGGGTAGGGTATCATCAGGCGATCGGCCTTCGCCGCGCCCACAGGCGCGTTCGACGCACCGTTCGCCATCGCCTTCTGGAAGGAGCATCATCACCGCTCTATCCCCACCTCAGCCGGGACTCTTAGGACGCTGGCAAAGGTCTACTTCCCCTCTGTCAGGGAGCTCGGCACGCACGCGTCAACGACCTCCGGTTACATTCGACGATGATACTCAATGCCGAACGGCGTTGACGCATCGAGAGGGGTCGCAAGACTTCCGATCCCCCCGTTCACGGTCGATGCCGACGATGGGAAGAAACGTCCCCCCTTCGCCCCACATCATCGGGGTCCGACGGGGTAGGACAGCATCAGGTGATCGGCCCTCGCCTCGACCAAGTTCACGGCCGAGGCACCGTCCCCCGTCTCCCTCTGGGGGGAGTATCACAACCTCTTCGCCCTTGATCCTGCCAGGGATCCTGGGGCACCGGCGACAAGCTACTTCCCCTCCATCAGGGGTGTCGGCGCGCCCGCACCAGCGATTTCGGTTTACCTCTGCCGAGGACATCCGGAGCCAGCAGGCGTTGGTGCCTAGCAGAGCACCAACCGTCCAGGCCCATCGCTCGCAGCCGTCAGTGACTCTCTCCGAACTCATAGCCAGTGCTCGAGCGTGGAGTACTAGAACAGATAGGAGGGAGGGTGGTTCTCGATTGATAGCAGGCTCTCAGGTCCGTAACAGCCTCTGTAGACGTCACGGGTCACCGAGCGCTGCTCAATGCGTAGGGGGGGAAACCACACGCCGACAGAGCCCATCGCCAATGGATGAGGAAATAAGATGCACTCCTATCTCGCCACACGGCGTACTTCCCGCGGGTGGCGGCGCTCAAAGTCGGATAAGGTCTTCTAGCCCGCTACCGCCGGGTGCGATGCCGGGCTCCCGGGACTTGAACCCGAGGTTTCAAGACGCTCGTCTTGCAGCGGGGAGGTTTGTTCGGAGGGAGCCCACATCTACGAGGGGTCACAATAGGGCCGGCGGCGCTCAAAGTAGGATAGGGTCTGCTAGCCCATTATCGACGGGTGCGATACCGGGCTCCCGTGGTTTGAACTCGAGGTCCCAAGACGCTCGCCTTGCAGCGGGGAATTTGATTCGGAGGGGGTCCACAACAACGAGGGGTCATGATAGGGGTGGCGGCGCTCAAAGTCGGATAAGGTCTTTCGAGCCCACTACCGCCGGGTGCGATACCGGGCACCCGGGATTTGAACCCGAGGTATCACGACGCTCGTCTTGCAGCGGGAAGTTTTGTTCGGAGGGGGCCCACAACCACGAGGGGTCACAATAGGGGAAGGACAGCCCTCAATGTCGGTGAAACTCCTACAAGGGTAGGGCTTCCTCTCCCGAGGACGCTGGGGGCGGCACCGGGCTCTCAGAACCTAAGAGCGGTTTGCCCTCCCCCCGGTCAGAGAGCAAGGAGTGGTCAGCGACGCCAAAGGGCCAGCGATCCAATGGATGTTGAACCCGTTCCGGAGGAGGTACCTCAGGGGGGACATGAGACCAGTATGGCGAGAGCTAGTTTGGGGGCGAGAGTGGGTGGGCCAACACCGACGGAGAACAGGAGAGCAAACGGTGGACTCGGGAGCTTCGCCCAGCAGGGAATTTTGAGGGGATCCACGCCGGAGAGGCATCAACAGGGGTATTGGTCGCCCCGGGTCAGCAATGGTGCCCACAACAGGGTAAGATCTTCTCTGCATATGTCAACGGGTGCGGCATCGGGCTCTCTGGACTCGAGTCTTGGGTCTCAGGATGCACGTCGTGAAGCGAGCAGCTTAGCTCGGAGGGGGCTCTGGAGGAGGGGCACGCCCGCAAGGAGTCAGCAGGGTTGCCGTGCACTCCCCGTCGATGGTGTTGCTCAAAGTGGGGTGGGGTTTTCTCCCCCACTACCGCCGGGTGCGGAACCGGGTTCCCGGGACCTGAACCCGATGTCTCAAGACGCCCGTGTTGCGGCTGAGAGCCTTGTTCGGCGGGGGGGCTTGGGCAGGCTCACACCTGTGAGGAGCCAGCTGGGGTGCGGGGCAGCTCTCGTCGGTGGTGGAGCTCACACTAGGGTGGGGCTTCCTCCCCCGCTGACAATGGGTGCGGCACAGGGCTCTCAAGATCCAAGAGCGGTCGCTCCCCCCCTCGTTCAGGAGGAGACGTCGCACGAGGATAATGCACCCAGCACGGAGAGAGCTAGGGTACACGTGAGAGGGGGCCTTCACAGCACCAATAGCGGTACCACGTTGGGAAGAGGTCCCAACGGGGCGGCGGCGCAACTCGGACCGTCCACAAGGACGGTAACAGCAACAGACGAACGGCGATGGTGCGGGGCAAGTCTTGAATCACCCTCTGTGTGGGTGATTATAACTTGGAAAAATAAAAAAGAGTTGCCAAAACGTTGTCAAAACAAAATCTTACGAAGACGACTACTTGGCGTTACGTAGTGTGAATCCATGGGCTATAAAAAGGATTGGGGTAGACCTCGATTTTTTTAACGTCTATTTCATTCACGTTGTGTCGGGAAAGTACACTTAACATGTCGATCAACAAACGCTACCAGAGTTTTAGCCTTTTAAAATCGATTTCCACCACATTCTCCCTCACTAAGCCTGACTTTTATCTTCGGTGTAAGTCAGGAACCCCGATGAGACTCTGAGTATCCACGTTTTACCTCCGACGTTTCGGTACTGGACTCAGTATACGCATTGATCGTATTGCTCTCATCGTTCCTTTCTGGGTCTTTTCTAAGTGAGTGAGTTTTACAGGTTCTTGAACATTAGATTTTTCCTATTTTTTCCTTTTTATAGGATGAAGGTGAGGATCGAACCACCGACCTCAGCAAGGGCGCACAAAAAAATCCCGAGACCCACACTCCAATTTTTGTATTTCGGGCCTGCTGAGGGGGGGGTGGTGACCTTCACTAAATCCTATATAAACCACGACTCAACACTACTTCCTATACACAACGAGTGACTTGATCTTAGACTAGGGACTGGGGACGACACTATTATACTTGAGTTGACTGGGTATAGCGTCACTCCATCATCTAGAGCGGCAAGTCTTCCTGATCTTTGTTTGAGTTATGAGTACTCTGTGTATTGCGAACAAAAGCTGCCTTGCCTAATCCATTTGACTGATGCAACCTGATCCAAATCTAGCAGACCATACAAGTCCATATGTAACGTAATGTGGTGCAGGTGGCTCGAGCTCAGTGCACCTACGAGCCTCTGCTTTGGAAACTAGAGGAGCTGCCGGCTGCGGTACGTTCGAACCAAAACGCGGCGAGACTGTTTCTTGAAACTATCGAAAACGCGGCGAGAATGGGTGCGACGCACAGCGCACAACGAGCGCCTCCCGCCTAGTGTTGGTGCGCAACTAAAATGGGCATGCTTAATCAAGTATGTTTGGCCTGCTAACTGTAAGCCTAATCAAAGCAACCATACTATCGTGCTTATTTGCCTATTTTAGCTATATGGAGTTCAATATTGTATACTTAACGCCATACAGAATAAGTGTATGGGTTTTAGAATGCCCCTAGTGAACTCTATACAAACAAAATGGGTATGTATGTGTTTTAGTGTCGACATATTCGTATGGGTTCTAGTATGGCGATACTGAAATTCCATATAATTATATATATGTAGGGTTTAGTATAAACACACTAAACGTCATACATAGAAATAAGCTGCTAAAAGTTGCTTAATCAAGCAACTGTTTTACCAAATAAGCAATAATCAAAGCAACCCCTTTATTTAGTTGCTTACCAACACTACTCCCACCTTTCGAACAACCGGGCGCACACACGCACACAGACACCTCCGTCTCGGTTGTTCCCGAAACATCCCGACTCAACAGGGGAGGATCCCGGCGCAAGAGTTGTTGGCGGCATAGTGAAATGTGGTACATATTCAGGCTGCAACGGCATATATATGACCCACCGATTTATTCATGAAACACACACAAACAACACGCGTACGGCCCAGGCGTATCGTTTCGAGAACGCGTCTTGGTAATCAACTGATCTCAATACGGCTTCGAAATGAGTGTTTAGTACCCATTTCGACGTCAATATGACTTCGAAACGAGTGTTTAATTTGAGCGAAAAAAAGTGCATTTAGGGCCGGCTGAGGGGGGGGGGGGGGTGTACTGGGGTGTACTCATGTTGTGCACGGCCGTAGTCATATGACCATAGACCCTCGCATCCCTACAATGCCGGGACGGAGCGCGTTGGGTTTTCACCAACCAGGCAGACATTGCTTGCACCAAGCGCGGCTGAGGGAGGGGGTATGGGTCTCGGGATTTGTTTTTGTGTGCCCTTGACCCCAGTCTTCAGAATCTCACGCCCTGCCTGCGACGCCATTGTAGGGAAAGTAGACTAAAAATGTCGATCAATAAACGCTACCAGAGTTTTAGCCTTTTAAACTCGATTTCCACCACAGATGCGTCCCAGTTAAAAAAAAAACCCAGCGGCATTCACCCTTTGGGGACGCGTATATTGTCCACAAAAACACCCGCGAGTGGGCAGGTTGAGAACCATGCCTACACCTCCCACGGAGAGACCACGTGCCTTATCGCTAGCATTCCGATGATACAACACCAGAGAGAAGGGTCTGGGTGAAGATTTCACCGAAAAGGACCAAGGGCAAGCTCAAAAAGGAAAAAGTTGACATTGGGGTTCGAACTTGTGCCCGATTCTCGTACAATATGGTACTTTTGAACCACGCCCAGAGACTTCACCTACGTGCATGGTCTGCGTTTATCTGCAATGCGTGACGGACCGTGCCACACAGAGCATGCAGGAAGAGCCCGTTTGGAATACGCCGTCGTGTGGACAGAGGAACCTCGTGCGACGCTTAAAGTTGCACACCTCGGATAACGTAACACTCAACGTTTTATGTTAATGTTACGCGCCAGCGGAAAAAATCGTAACATTACGTTACTATGTTATCTAATTTCCGGATTTTGTGATAACATAGTCTTAGTGCGTTACTAGATTGGCGGGCGATCGCTAAACATTATGTTAGAGTGTTACATTGATCCCGTGATGACTGCAGTGTAAGTGTTACGGTGTTAAAGTCGGCAGCCCATAGCGAGTAACACCATGTTAGTGTGTTATCGATATCAACCCGCAGCGAGTAACGTTATGTTAGTGTGTTAGCGGAATTCTTACTTGCTGCCGTAACACACTTTAGGCAGATAACGTACATGGTCCGATAAACGTTTACATAGCACTATGTGTTAAGTGTATTAGTTGAGTTACCAGCACTACGTTAACATTGTGTTACCGTGTTAGCGACTCCAGCCCGTAGCGAGTAACGTTATGTTAACATGTTGCCTTATTGTTACTTGCTACCTTGGCACACCCCAGACTGATAACCAACGTACGTGGCCAATTAAACGCCTACCATATGACACTACAGTACGCGACACCAGTTAAGGATCTCTTAATTCTGACCGGGCTGGATATATTATGCAAGGCGAGGTGTGTCCTACACTATTTTCAATATAAAAGAGGTCATATTCTCATTTTCGTCTGAAAATCCAGCCTTAAATTATTAACTGCCGAATTATTATGCTGTCGCGTACTGTATGTTAGTGTGTTAGCGGAAATCCTTGTGGATATCCTAAAACACGTTGTAAGAGGGTTAACGTAAGTATGTATATAGCCATTAAAACGTTGACGTTATTATATGTTACCGTAGCAGCGGCAGCAGCAACAGCAGCCCGTATTGAGCGACGTATTGCCAGGCCCACCCTCCTACTGATGAGGGGACGAAAAAGCTCTGCTGCTGTGAATATCCTACAGCAGTAAGTAGGAGTGGTGGCACCTATGTTACGAACATATCTGTTGTTGTGGACAGGTACGAATCACAGGTGCAGAGTTTTCGTCTTCAAATTATGCCGAATATCAATACCGCTTTGGGGAACCAGGAGACACACAATAGATTAAGTACTTGTACAGAGGGTTGAAGGGTCAGACCGACAAGCCGAGAGTAAAGCGACCAATACTGATGCTGCTGCTGTTCTACTACTGCTGTATGCTGACAACATGTTTTTCATGAAATGAAAATATATAACTCAAACGGCACTTATACGTAGATGTTCATTCGCGTTGGTTTAGCACAATCAGTATTCCCCCAGCGTGATGCATAGCAGATTTGACTATTGCACGTACTGAGGTCGCGCCTCCTATCCACTACGAGTAAATTACTACAGTAGTAACTCTACTGTGTTGCTAGGATGTCAGTAAAATTGGATACCACGGCTACATTATGTTACTCCGCGACGCCGCTTTACCCCGAACACATGTAACACATGTTAGAGCGTCGGAAGATCCAAAGGGTAACGTCGTAACAGTACATTGGACTGACTCCGGCCCTCACGGTAACTCAGTAACATAATGTTACGCCCGGATTGAATATTATGCTAACATAGTAACATAATGTTAAAATCACATATTTACTGACAGTAACACCGTAACAAAATGTTATAGGCAGACCTCAGCACTTAGGCTAACACCCTAACATAGTGTTACGCATCGGCCGGCTAAGACTGTAACGTATCTAACGCATGTTAAATGTTACGTTATCCGACCTTGAGGCAATCAGACTGGGGGTCCGAATAACGTAGTGTTAGTAGTGCTGGACACGTTAGTGTTATGTTAGTGCATAATTTGTAACACAATGTTAACACTCATTCGAAGGGTAACACAATGTTAGTGTGTTATGTTTAACGCTCCGCGGACAGTAACATTATGTTATCGTGTTAGTAAATCTGCAGATATCGATCTGGGAATGTTAGGGGGAAAACGTACGTACGTGTTAGGTCAGAGTCTAACACAGAGCCTAACACCATGTTGAAATGTTAGTTGAAGGACGGATCAAGGTGTAACATAAAGTTAAGGCGTGTGCACGTTCCTCGGTTTCCAGTTAACACTGTGTTATCGCGTTACCGTGACTGCCCTTTCAGTGTTAACCCTGTGTTACCGCGTTAACGTGATTGCCCCTCCAGTGTTAACACTATGTTAGTACGTTGCCAAGRCCCTGTGCTAGGCCCCATAACTTAGATAAGTGTTATCCGAGTGTTACGTTTTCCGAGGTGTGAAAACTTCTATAAAGTTTAGCCCAGAGCGAGAGGAATGCACCCAATCAGTTGCAATTCCAAGTGCGTTGCGATTTTTGTACTTCTTTTTTTGGCGCCCAAATGCAATGGAACAACTTTGATGTTTTCACGTGTGCACTCTGATGGACTTGCAAGGGAGTTTGTACACTCGAGCTGCGATATCGACTATCGAATGGACATTTTTGTATCATCGCACGGGATATCTCTGCCCACACGACTGCGATTTCCAAACGGACTCTTCATGCGTGCTCTGTGTGACACGGACCGTCACACGGTGCAGCTAAACGCAGACCATACACATGGCTGAGGTCTCAGGGCGTGGTCCAAAAGTACCAAATCGTACGAGAATCGGGAACAAGTTCGAACCCGGATGTCAATTTGTCGCTTTTTGAGCTTGCCCTTGGTCCTTTTCGGTTAAATCAACCCCCAGACCCTTCTCTCTGGTGTTGTGTCGCCGGAATGTTTGCGATAGGGCACGTGTGGTCTCTCCGTGGGGGGTGTAGGCAAGGTTCTCAACCTGCCCTCTCGCGGGTGTTTTTTCCCAGTGACTTTAGGAATTGGGTTATTCCCAGTGACTTTAGAAACTGGGTTATGTTCCCAGTGACTAGGAACTGGGTTATGTTCCCAGTGACTTTAGGAACTGGGTTATGTTCCCAGTGCCTTTGGGAACTGGGTTATTCCCAGTGACTTTAGGAACTGGGTTTTGTCAGGCAAATTAAACTTTTTCTTATCATCCCCCCGTTTTCCCTACTTTATTCAAGTAACTCATTCCGGCTCTGAAGCCTGCCCCCCCCCCTGACCAGCCCGTTGTAGCCAGTTGTGCACTTACACCAGTACATTTTTTGCGTATCTTGTTTTCTGACGGTTTTCAAAATCCAAACCTTCCCGAGCGGCCTTAAAACAGCTCTATTCAGACCTTTATCGCCCAGTTGTGTACTGAAAATCAGACATTGTATGAGGATCATTTGGTTTTCCAACGACGTGCAAGATCTGAACCTTCCACGAGCACCCGCTGTCCACTGCGGGAAATATCCGACACCTGAGCTGCTTGCAGCAGCAGCACCCCACATGCACATGCGTACAGGTGCCCTGTTGGTGGGTCCGCTGTTGTTGACATCCTGTTATCAAGACGCAACAAGCAATTCGCAATAATCGATTCGCTGTGAGCTGCTGCTGCTGCTACTGCTGCTGTTAGCACGAGTGTGTGCCCGTGTCTTGTCTTGTAACCAACACCTGCTGTGCCCGTTGTCCACATATATACACAATGCGTGCAGGTGCGCTGTTGTTGTGCCCGCTGTTGTTGACAGCCTGTTGTCACGACGCAGCAAGCAAGTCTCAAGAATCGATTCGCTGTGAGCTGCTGCTGCTGCTGCTGTGCTAAACTTGCTGTTATCACGACGGTCGCAAGGATCGATTTGCTGTGCAGAGCTTCAGCTGCTGCTGTGGAATATCGCCGCTTTTCTATGAGCACACCGTCACCCTTCCACAAACACCTGCTGCTGTGCCCGCTCTTGACAACAACAAGCTGGTATCACGACGCAAGCCAGCCATCGCGACGCAAGCCAGCCGTGAGGATCGATTCGCTGTGCGAGCTGCTGTGCGGTATTGTCGATGTTATCACTACGCAACAGCAAGCAGGTCACAAAGATCGATTCGCTGTGCAGACCCGCCGCAGCTGCTGCTGCTGCTGCCGCTGTGAAATACAATATCGTCACCTTTTCTACCAGGTATCGTACAACGAGCTCCTGCTGCTACTGTGCAGTATTGTCGCCGTTATAACGACGCTTTACAACCTGTTATCACGATGCAAGCCAGCCACATCGCGTCACAAGCCAGCCGTGCGGATCGATTCGCTGTGCGAGCTGCTGTGTGTCTCGTCGCGCTTATCACTACGCAAGCAGGTAGCAAAGATCGATTCGCCGTGCAGAGTCGCTGCTGCTGCTGCTGCTGCTGCTGTAAAATAACATATTGTAACCTCTTCTATGAGCACCACGAGCGTTGTCCCTGTTCTTTGATTGCGTGGGTGATGCAGATCTTTATTTTCAGGAGGGGGTGGTTCAACGCTTTCTTTTTGGGCATTAGGAAAAAATAGGTATACCTGCGCACTTTGAACCATTTATAGGTACACTGCGTAATGTACACCGCAAACGGCTTCCTGGCCCGCCTGATATTGGGATTGCGCTGCATTGTACCTACAGATGGCTTGAAGTGTGCAGGTACACCTATTATTATTGTGTTGTTGTTGTCGTTGTTGTTGTTGTTGTTGTCTTCACGCTAAAAACCGTGCTGGTCTCTCTATCCAGTACCTCCATCTGTCTGCACTAATCCAACACTTGACACGGTCGATTTCCGTGGTCAAAGGCTAACTTACCCAAAAAACGATATACTGAAAAAAAAGTGGAGCCCGAAGGGTCCGCAAAGCGATCAAAGCCAGTCAAAAACAGATAGTCTGGAGCCCTCCGCTCCCCTCTACACGCTATGTGAAGGTAAAAATAAAACTGGAAAGGTCAACATCACCAATCGGGGGTATACGCCCCCTCATTTTATCTTGGTGCTCCTACAATGCCGGGGTGTTCCGTGCCGGGTTCACGCCGGCCAGGCAAACAAAATCGAGTTCTCCACCCCGATTATAAACGCAGACATGGTACGGGGGAATGGAACTTATAGTCCCGTGCGACTGACGTACCCCCGGCCTGCGAGCAGTGTAACTGCAAAAGGTCAAAAACAACGAAGGGATAAAGACAAAGGCAAAGACAAAGAGACAAGTCAAAAGTACAAGAAAACACTCAAACAAACAAGACCACAGAGACGGCACAGACACGTCATCCCAAGGGGGTGGTGCAATGGTGCGGCGGTGGGGGGAGGGGGAAAAACAAAACAAACAAACAAACAAACAAACAAACAGTCCAGGAGAGTCAATCCGGCACATATCGCGCCACTCGGTCCGCCATTTCTCGCTAGTTTTCTTGCCTCGCCGATTCGTCCTTCTTTCGCACCCCTCCCGTCCCGTTGGTTCTTGGCGTCTCTTTATTATTGCTGCGCTCTTTGGCTCGCTTGGTCGCTCGTTTTCGGCTAGCCTCTTCTTCGTCCTTGTGCCAGGAGGTCATAAACCTCTCAGCTCCCTGCAGCACTCCCTTGTACCACTGCCTTCCTCCCTTCACCTTCGCTGCTTCCGCCCAAACTGAATTCGGGACTCCAAAGACACGTCTCTGGTCGTCCGTAGAGCCGTGCCTAGCTCCGAACGCTTTGAAGTCGTCCTTCAGGCACGTCTGCCAGTTCCGCTCCGGGCACCCCGCGCCTGGGTCCTTCCCCCCCACCAGCTCCCCGAACATCAGTCGTTTCGGGAGTCGCCCGTCTGGTTGCCTTGCCACGGCCCCCGCGAACAGCAGGCGCCGCTGCCGGACAGTGGCTTCCACGCTCTGGCACCCGACCCTCTTCAGGGCCTGGGCGTAGGACAGCTGCCGGTAGGTGCTTTGGTTGCGCTGGTACCCAATAACTCGGAGCAGCAGCCGGTGGTGCATCGTCCGCAGCAGTGAGTAGTAGTCGCGACGTGGGGCCCATGTCATGCAACCGTACAGCAGTGCCTCCATCGCCTCCGCTTGAAGCAGGCGGGCCTTGAGTCGAAACGGTGCTCCCGGCCTATCGAAGAGCTCCGGGCCATACCTCCTGACGCACGCCGACGCTGCTCTGCTCCTGAAGTTGATTTCCTGGGCGAGGTCGCCATGTTCGTTGCCGAGGCCGCCCAGGTACCGGAACTCGAGGGTTTTGGTGTATTCCTGCCCCGCTGCTTCGATGATCAGCGGCGGCGGGGGCGGTGTTGGCTGCTTCCCTTTACGCGCATCAGGAGAGTTCTCCGTCTTCTCCTCTGACACCGTCAGCCCGAACTCCCCCAACACCTGCACGATAATGGTCATCATCCTCGCCAGTCCGTCGGCGGACCTCGATACAACGCCGGCGTCATCGACATACATCATCCCCCACACCGCCCTCCGTACGCGGTCGAGTGGTATCTCCGTCCCCGCTCCCGTCTCCTCCTTCAGAAACACTAAGTTATGCATGATACCATCGTCCTCACTGAATCGTACGATAACGACCTCTAGGGCCGCGGCGAAGAAAACATTGAACAGCAGTGGGGACAGCACAGGGGGCATATACATATACATTGTAACGGGCTTTTGAGAAGATCAACAGCAGGGAGAGAGTTTGGGAGAGCATCTCGTCTACTTGGGTGCAGGAGAGCGTCAACCAACAGTTGCCTACTGTAGAGGGTCATATAAAAGGCACAAATAACCGTACTGCTGTACGAACTGCAACCAGGTCTATAACTACTATTATAGTTGTAAGCGGACGTCCTTGGGCGGAATCCTGGAGGTGTGCATCGCAGAGACGCAGTCGCATAGCTGGATTGGAGGCCACAAAGGGGAAGGCCACTCGGTGCAGCGATCCTGAAAGACAGGGAGGAGTCAATATACGAAGGTTACAGGGAGAGGACACTCCGCGGGAAGGAAAACAGAGAGTCAAAGATGAGTTTGTCGCCGACACGGAATACATTGCTATGGACCTCATGCTCGCCGTAGGGAGGGTGTTGTAGTGCTGCTAGAGTGTGGGCACCTTCACTTCCGCGAAGGTGCCCGTCATGTCGGGATGGAACGACCAAAGTAGTGGAGAAGAGGGAGAAGGGACGTCGATACCGAGGCGTAGTGGAGAAGAGGGGGAAGGGACGAGGGTTAGAGCACCCGTGGTAACCACGATACGCCCAGCGACGGATTCACCACCAGCGGGACGTGGGATGAGGACGACTACCCCATCCGGGATTCATAGGGAGAGGGGGAGACCAGCCCTTACGCCAAGGGGGCGACGGCAACGGGGATCTGACGGAGAGCGGCAAGAGAGTGTTGGGCTGCAGCCGACAGCGACAGTACTTGCAGGGGGAATTCGGTCGACAATGACGGCTGCAACATACCCAGCGGCAGTCCCCCCGTCGGTAGGACGTGGGCGGCGGACGGCCATCCCGGCATGGGTGAATGCGGGAACGGGGGACACAGCCCATGCACCAGGGGGGCTACAGCAGCAACCGTCGGTCGGGACACGGCAGGAGGGGAGTAGGGCACCTGCGATAGCCGCGATACACCCAACGGGGGTTCGGCCGTCAGGGGGCCGTGGGAGTATCACGACTACTCCGGCGTGGATGACCATGGGGACGAGGGGACCAACCCTCGCGACAGGGGGGCTGCAACAGCAGGAGCGGAGTGGGTTCGGCCACCGACGACGACTGCCGTAACACATCCAGAGGCAGTTCCACCGCCGGTGGGACGTGGGCGGCGGACGACCATCCCGGCATGGGTGAACGCGGGTACGGGGGAAACAGCCCATGCACCAGGGGGGCTACAGCAGCAACCGTCGGTCGGAATACGGCAAGAGGGGGGTAGGGCACCTGCGATAGTCGCGATACACCAAACGGGGGCTCAGCCGCCGGTGGGACGTGGGAGGCGGACGACTACTCCGGCGTGGATGACCATGGAGACGGGAGGTCCAGCCCCCGCGACAGGGGGGCTGCAACAGCAGGAGCGGAGTGGGGTTCGGCCACCGACGACGACGGCCGTAACACATCCAGCGGCAGTTCCACCGCCGGTGGGACGTGGGCGGCGGACGACCATCCCGGCATGGGTGAACGCGGGTACGGGGGAAACAGCCCATGCACCAGGGGGGCTACAGCAGCAACGTCGGTCGGGATACGGCAAGAGGGGGGTAGGGCACCTGCGATAGTCGCGATACACCAACGGGGGCTCGGCCGCCGGTGGGACGTGGGAGGCGGACGACTACTCCGGCGTGGATGACCATGGAGACGGGAGATCCAGCCCCCGCGACAAGGGGGTTGCAACAGTAGGGGTTGAATGGGGTGCACCGAGGTGAGGGTTTACCGTCGGCGACAGCCACGATGATCTTAGCAGTGATCCCGCCGTAGGTGGGACGCGAACGAAGGATGATTGCCCCGGCATGGACGAGTGCGGAGAGGGGACCAGCCCCTGCATTTGGAGGCCCCCAACAGCAGGCGTCGCGAAGGCCAGTGCCGAGGAGGAATAGGACCGAACCACTTTCGCAATCTGCCGTCCAGGTCCGGCGGGGTAGGGCATTATCAGGCGATCGGCCTATGCCGCGCCCACAGGTGCGTTCGGCGCACCGTTCGCCATCGCCTTCTGGAAGGAGCATCATCATCGCTCTATCCCCACCTCAGCCGGGACTCTTAGGACGCCGGCAAAGGTCTACTTCCCCTCTGTCAGGGAGCTCGGCACGCACGCGTCAACGACCTCCGGTTACATTCGCCGATGATACTCAATGCCGAACGGCATTGACGCATCGAGAGGGGGCGCAATACGTCCGAGCCCACCGTTCACGGTCGATGCCGACGATGGGAAGAAACGTCCCTCCTTCGCCCCACATCATCGGGGCCCGACGGGGTAGGACAGCATCAGGTCATCGGCCCTCGCCTCGACCAAGTTCACGGCCGAGGCACCGTCCCCCGTCTCCCTCTGGGGGGAGTATCACAACCTCTTCGCCCCTGATCCTGCCAGGGATCCTGGGGCACCGGCGACAAGCTACTTCCCCTCCATCAGGGGTGTCGGCGCGCCCGCACCAGCGATTTCGGTTTACCTCTGCCGAGGGCACCCGGAGCCAGCAGGCGTTGGTGCCTAGCAGAGCACCAACCGTCCAGGCCCATCGCTCGCAGCCGTCAGTGACTCTCTCCGAACTCATAGCCAGTGCTCGAGCGTGGAGTACTACAGTCGGGGACATCGAACCTGGAATTTTTTTTCTATAAATTTCACTTTTTATATTATTTATCTTTTCCAAAGATGAAGATACGATATTTTTTCGGAGATTTTGGATGACGCAACAAAGAACATCCGGAGACGGGAATCACCGCATCTCCGCTTCAGGCCAGCTCCCGAAGACACAAGGAGCCCGCCAAACCAACGCATGCCTCGATTCTCGCCCTGTGGCCGGAGGACGGTGCTTGGCTCTGCTGCTCGCGTACATCGTGCCAGACAGCCAAGCTCTCGAGCAACAGACCCGAGCCCCGACCACTCAAACCCTTAAAACTTTCTCAGTTCGAGCCGCCAGGGGCTCGCACCGGCTTGCCTGTGCTCCCAACATCTTTGGGAACAGTGCTCTGTCCTCCTATTTCGTTTCAACGCGGTACTGTGCTGTCGGTGTGCGTGTTTCCTAGTGTCGTCCCTGTACGGACAGGTCCATGTGAATCGAGTCGCTCGTGCTATTCTTGGGCTCTGCAACGATCCGTGTCGTCTCGCTGCAGCGCACGCTAATGTCGAGCGTGAACGAGCACCCGTCGAGACCAGAGACACATGGGGACACGATCGCGTCGCAAGCAGAGTGGCAGGAGCAGCACAGAGCAAGCACGAGCCTGCCATTCAGCAGCTTGGGAGCTCTTGTTGGGGTGGCCTACAGCTCGCCAGATCCTTCCAAGAGGGGGTGACAGAAGGCCACGCCGACTCGCCCAGGTAAGACCATTTGCGTTGAAAACTGCTCCCGCCAAGCCCTCTTGTAGTCGTGTATCACTCTGCAGCCGCTCGTGGTTGCGCCGCGCTTCTCGCGTTCGCCACAGCCAGCATCGCCATTGCGGTGTCGAAATGATGAGATTCTCTTGTTATCTCTACACGGAGAAAAAAAATGGCTTTGCTCGTACGTAAAAAATACTGCTACGTATTCCACTGCTCCTGCTGCTGCTGTACACATACGTACGATATGACGAATCGATGCTGTGTATAAACGTATTAAAAAAACACCTTTTGTCACGCTGCATCACCCACCCGAGGGTGTTTATACCAGGTACATACCCGTGTCTATACCTGATTTTACAGCAGTATAAACACCCTCGGGTGGGTGATGCAGCGTAACAAAAGAGGGTGTTTTTTTAATACGTTTATACACAGCATCGATTCGTCATATCGTACGTACGTGTACAGCAGCAGCAGCAGCAGCAGTGGAATACGTAGCAGTATTTTTTACGTACGAGCAAAGCCATTTTTTTTCTCCGTGTAGAGATAACAAGATAATCTCATCATTTCGACACCGCAATGGCGATGCTGGCTGTGGCGAACGCGAGAAGAGCGGCGCAACCACGAGCGGCTGCAGAGTGATACACGACTACAAGAGGGCATTGCGGGAGCAGTTTTCAACGCAAATGGTCTTACCTGGGCGAGTCGGCGTGGCCTTCTGTCACCCCCTCTTGGAAGGATCTGGCGAGCTGTAGGCCCCCCAACAAGAGCTCCCAAGGCGGCCGAAGGCAGGCTAGTGCTTGCTCTGCGGCTGTCTCTCCTGACTTATACCTGCTTGCGACGCGATCGTGTCCCCATGTGTCTCTGGTCTCGACGGGTGCTCGTTCACGCTCGACAGTAGCGTGCGCTGCAGCGAGACGACACGGATCGTTGCAGAGCCCAAGAATAGCACGAGCGACTCGATCCACATGGACCTGTCCGTACAGGGACGACACTAGGAAACACGCACACCGACAGCACATACCGCGCTTGAAACGAAATAGTTGGACGGAGCACTGTTCCCAAAGATGTTGGGAGCACAGGCAAGCCGGTGCGAGCCCCTGGCGGCTCGAACTGAGAAAGTCTTAGGGGTTTGAGTGGTCGGGGCTCGGGTCGGTTGCTCGAGAGCTTGGCTGTCTGGCACGATGTACGCGAGCAGCAGAGCCAAGCACCGTGCTCCGGCCACAGGGCGAGAATCGAGGCATGCGTTGCCTTGGCGAGCTCCTTGTGTCTTCGGGAGCTGGCCTGAAGCGGAGATGCGGTGATTCCCGTCTCCGGATGTTCTTTGTTGCGTCATCCAAAATCTCCGAAAAAATATCGTATCTTCATCTTTGGAAAAGATAAATAATATAAAAAGTGAAATTTATAGAAAAAAAATTCCAGGTTCGATGTCCCCGACTGTAGAACAGATAGGAGGAAGGGTGGTTCTCGATTGATAACAGGCTCTGAGGTCCGTAACAGCCTCTGTAGACGTCACGGGTCACCGAGCGCTGCTCAATGCGTAGGAGGGGAAACCACACGCCGACAGAGCCCGTCGCCAATGGATGAGGAAATAAGATGCGCTCCTATCTCGCCACACGGCGCACTTCCCGCGGGTGGCGGCGCTCAAAGTCGGATAAGGTCTTCTAGCCCGCTACCGCCGGGTGCGATGCCGGGCTCCCGGGACTTGAACCCGAGGTTTCAAGACGCCCGTCTTGCAGCGGGGAGGTTTGTTCGGAGGGGGCCCACATCTACGAGGGATCACAATAGGGCCGGCGGCGCTCAAAGTAGGATAGGGTCTGCTAGCCCATTATCGACGGGTGCGATACCGGGCTCCCGTGGTTTGAACTCGAGGTCCCAAGACGCTCGCCTTGCAGCGGGGAATTTGATTCAGAGGGGGTCCACAACAACGAGGGGTCATGATAGGGGTGGCGGCGCTCAAAGTCGGATAAGGTCTTCTAGCCCACTACCGCCGGGTGCGATACCGGGCACCCGGGATTTGAACCCGACATATCACGACGCTCGTCTTGCAGCGGGGAGTTTTGTTCGGAGGGGGCCCACAACCACGAGGGGCCACAATAGGGGAAGGACAGCCCTCAATGTTGGTGAAACTCCTACAAGGGTAGGGCTTCCTCTCCCGAGGACGCTGGGGGCGGCACCGGGCTCTCAGAACCTAAGAGCGGTTTGCCCTCCCCCCGGTCAGAGAGCAAGGAGTGGTCAGCGACGCCAAAGGGCCAGCGATCCAATGGATGTTGAACCCGTTCCGGAGGAGGTACCTCAGGGGGGACATGAGACCAGTATGGCGAGAGCTAGTTTGGGGGCGAGAGTGGGTGGGCCAACACCGACGGAGAACAGGAGAGCAAACGGTGGACTCGGGAGCTTCGCCCAGCAGGGAATTTTGAGGGGATCCACGCCGGAGAGGCATCAACAGGGGTATTGGTCGCCCCGGGTCAGCAATGGTGCCCACAACAGGGTAAGATCTTCTCTGCATATGTCAACGGGTGCGGCATCGGGCTCTCTGGACTCGAGTCCTGGATCTCAGGATGCACGTCGTGAAGCGCGCAGCTTAGCTCGGAGGGGGCTCTGGAGGAGGGGCACGCCCGCAAGGAGTCAGCAGGGTTGCCGTGCACTCCCCGTCGATGGTGTTGCTCAACGTGGGGTGGGGTCTTCTCCCCCACTACCGCCGGGTGCGGAACCGGGTTCCCGGGACCTGAACCCGATGTATCAAGACGCCCGTGTTGCGGCTGGGAACCTTGATCGGCGGGGGGGCTTGGGCAGACTCACACCTGTGAGGAGCCAGCTGGGGTGCGGGGCAGCTCTCGTTGGTGGTGGAGCTCACACTAGGGTGGGGCTTCCTCCCCCGTTGACAATGGGTGCGGCACAGGGCTCTCAAGATCCAAGAGCGGTCGCTCCCCCCCTCGTTCAGAAGGAGACGTCGCACGAGGATAATGCACCCAGCGCGGAGAGAGCTAGGGTAGACGTGAGAGGGGGCCTTCACCGCACCAATAGCGGTACCACGTTGGGAAGAGGTCCCAACGGGGCGGCGGCGCAACTCGGACCGTCTACAAGGACGGTAACAGCAACAGATGAACGGCGGCGAGCCGCGACGAGGGTACCTGCAGAGGGCCTTATATCCACCAGGACAAGGGCACGCACCCGGATAGCCGCTAGGGCTTTCGCACGATCATTGGATGAGGAAGAAAGACGCCAACCTCCCATCGAGGCTCTTCACGGATCCTCCCCTCAGCAGCTAACGACAACGCGACTTATATCATCGATAACACTTTTGGAGCCGGCACCGTCGTCGCCGGAATCATCCGCGGATACGCCCCGTTTAGTACAGCGGGCGCGAGAAACTATTCAACCGCCAACGGCAACGGGTACGTGGACTCCCTTGACGACTTCCCTTCCGCTTGGGATACCCGCCATGGAATGTTCGCCGCCGTCGCCACCATCCCCGCCATCGCGGCTGCCGACAGCTACCCGTCCCTCGACGGGCACACCACGTTTGACGCCGGGCGTGGTCATTGCACCCGAATCGTCAACGCAGTCAGCGGCTAGACTGGCGCAGTTGGCGCCACCAAGTTCGTCACAGCCGACGTGCGCATCGACGCAGGACGGAGGGAGTTCGGAACCCGCGCCGACGTCCGAACCACCGCCGTCGCCGCCACGGCCATCATCGCAAACGCCAGCAGAAAGAGGGCAGCCCCAGCAGGAGACTTCGGAAGACTGCTGCGTGTGCTACGAGGCCTTGGTGGCTCCGATGGTATATCTAGGGAGCTGCCCTCACCGGCTGCACCTACCGTGCTACGCCGCACTTCGTGTTAGGGCAGGGGTCGACCTGCGTTGCCCGGCGTGTCGGGCGATCGTAACAACTGGCGAAGCCGACAGGATAGCGTCCCGTCAGCACAGCGACGAGATTATGGCAGAGGCCCTAGCGGTCGCGCGGCAGGCGATGCCGGCTGAGGGGGAAAGGGGGGCACCCACAAGGACCACAGGGGGCGAGAGGGGCGAACGATTGATATGCAGCATTTGCCATGGACTGGTTGAGGAGACTGAACACGTGCAGGTGTCCTGCTCGTGCGACGTGCATCGCCGATGCGCTCTAGGCTTTTGCGAGGACGCAATCCCCCGAGCCAGATTCATCGGCGAGGCACGCCGAGTCACGTGCCCGAACCCCGCCCTACACGAAGTTCAACAAGAGGTGGACCTACACCCCCTCCTGCAACAGATTCGCACTATTGGCAGGTCGGCCGACACGCAGGACGAACGCGCTTTAATAAACAGGGTCACCGCAGCCGAGAATCGCCTTCGGAGCAGGACTCACATTGTGTAGGAAAGGGTGGACTTGACACTGAGTGCCACAGAGAGAGACGAGGAGGACCTCTCTTGGGACTGGCGTAGCACGATTCCGCAACCGTATGCGCTATGTGGGGTCTGCGACAGGACAATAGAAGACGACGAGAGGTTCTCTTTCTCCGGCTGGCTCGTCCACAGGAGATGTGCCGTTGAAAGCGCAGAGGGGGCAGAAAATAGGGGAGACGACCGGTTTGGGGTGGCCATTCGGGGAGGGACAGGACCGCCGCATCGGAGGACGTTCCTCCTCACGGAAATTCTGCCGAGGATCCATCTGAGGTACGACCGCGCTCCCGATCGGGGAGCCTATCAACAACGTCAGTTGGAAATGCTATGGCGATCAGCGAGTTCGGGTGCGGAGGAGGTCGCGAGCCAGGACGAAGGCCGCCCCCAAGTGCAAGGGGGAAGGGGAGGTGACGTCGAAGCAGCGTGCACCTATTGCGGTCAGGTTTTGGATGACTCTGCTGGAGAGTCGGGGGGCAGCCACGTGCGAGTACCAATCCCGTGCGTTCACGGAGGGTCTGTACATGCACGCTGCATGCTGGACCGGGCGGAGCGCATCGCGAGAGGGCATGCCGACCCGAGGTCCTGCATAGTGTGCCAGTCGTCGTGGCCGGAGGGGAGCAGGCCTCCCCACCCAGCAGAACTTGCTAGAGGGCTGCCCATGTCCGAGCAGGGGGGGAGGTGGGCGGCGGTGAGTGGTGCCTTGCAGTTCGCCGCCCTACTTGAGCGGGGTGACCTCGACACGGGGTCGGCCAGTTACGTGACGACCGGGGTTCACAGCACGTTCGAGCACATGGTGAGAGCCCTGGGGAGGAGCCCAACCTCTTCGTTCGTGCTGTGCTCCCTTTTCAGCGATGCGTTGGATCTACGTCAGCAAGCCTACCTCGATTTCCCCCGTACGAGGGAATGGGAAGCGGCGGCCGCCCACTATCGTACGCTGTTCGCCGCGTACGGCATCCGACGTCAGGACATCTTACTCCGACTCCCAAACCGGAGGCTCTACATTGGGCCTCATGTACAAGAGTATTTGGCGGGCCTTGACGCCGAATGGGAGGAACGCCTGACGAGGTGGACCCTCGGTGTCCAAAGGGCGTTGGAGGCAGGTGACGCACTGCCTCCGTTTCCTACGGCGGTGGTGGCCCCACCGGAGCAAACGGGCTCGGAGCGGGGGGACGAGTGGTTACCAAGGGGGCAGCTTGAAGACAGAGGCGCTGCTCCGGGCCCCACAGAGAGCCGGGAGATCACAAGGGACACCACGCTAATAATAGTAAGCCTATGTATCTATTGCGGGGTGGACATACGAAACACAGAGAGGAATCCGGAGATCGACCATCTGAGGACAACCATCATTTACCTCGAGTTCCCCCGCCCGAGGGAATGGCAAGCGGCCGCCGCCGACTACCGTGAGCGTTTCGCCGCGTACGCCATCCGACCACGGGATATCATGCTCCGACTCCCAAACCGGAGGATCTACATATCACCGCACGTCCAAGAGTTTCTGGCAGGCCTCCACGCCGAATGGGAGGAACGCCCGACTAGGTGGACCTCGGGGTCCGAAATGCATTGGAGACAGGTGACGTGGTGCCTCCTTTTCCGACGGCGGTGGCAGACGCACCAGAAGGGTCGGGCCAGGCACTAGAGAGCGAGACGTTAATAAGGGGGCAGAGCGACCAGGGTGGTACTACTGGAAATACCATAGAGAACCGTCAGGCCGAGGGGATCAGGGATGCTACGTCAGCAGGACGAGTGGAGATTCCCCGGACAACATCCAGCACAGCCCTGACTAGGTGCACCCTCGGGGTACTAAACGTGCGGGAAGCAGGTGATGAGCTACCTTCTCTTCCGACGGCGGGGTGGACCCCCGGGGCCCAAAACGCGTTGGAGGCAGGGGACGATTTGTCTCCTTTTCCGACGACGGCGGTACCCACAACGGAGGAAACGGTCCCGGCGGCGGAGAGCGGTCCGCAAGCTGGAGGGCAGGTGGAGCAGGGAGGCGCCGCTGGGAGTGCCGTAGAAAGTCGTCACACCGAGGGGGGTAGGAAGGCCGCGCTAGTGGGACAAGTGGAGATCCCCCAGGCACGGCCCAGTACCGCCTCGGCAACAATGGCAACAGCAACGTCCCCTCGGTCGGCTGGAAGCTCATCGTCTTCATGCGAAGGCCGCCAAGGTGGAATGGGGGAAAATATTGGAGGTTCCTGTCCAAGTGCTGCGCTGCCTCTGCCTCCGGCGGCGGGGACGACACCACCGGGAGGAGAAACTTTAGCGTCGCGGGAAAGGGGACAGGTGGATCAGGGAAATGTTGCTGTAGTAGCCATGGCAAACCTCCAATCAGCAAGAGACAGGGATGTCACGCCGTCGGGAAGCTCGGAGGTCCCCCCGACACCGTCCAGCGCCACCCCAGCAACACCTGGGGATACTTCCTCTGAACCTGGTAGCGCAGCCGGGGAGGGGGGGGGCACAAGAGGCGGACGAGGCCGACCGCGTGGGTCTGGGAGGGGGTCACGAGCGGCAAGCACTGGGAGAGGGGCCGTCACGAACCGGGGAATAATCCCTCGACCCGGGGGTAGTGAGCCACCCCTGGCTCCTGAACCGAGAGGGGGCAGCGCGCCGCCCTCGGCTCCTGGGTCGAGAGGGGGCAGCGAGCTTCCCTCGGCTCCTGGATCGAGAGAGGGCGGTGGCGAAGAGAGAGAGCTCCCCAGGGAAGGAGGAGGCAGCGAGGGAGGAGGACAAGCATCGGGGAGCGGAGGGCGACTCCGTGCATTCATTGGCGCCAGCCAAGACGGCGTGATGTGCGGGGGGTGCCGAGCGGTAGTTGCTCGGGGGCACCGAGTGGTAGGGCTACCGTGTGGAAACCAGCATGTTATGCACGCGCGGTGTGTGGTGCAAGCTATCCGAAGGGGTGGGTCACACGCACAACTCACTTGCGCTACACGTGGGTGCACAGCCCGCCATGGGAGACGGGAATCACTGGAGGTAGCAGTTCAGGCTGATCCTGGACTCCGCGTTACGGTCGCAGGACTTGGAGGAAGGCCGGACAACAACTGCGATGAACGGAGGGAAGAGTTATGCTACCCTTGGGACCAAAATTCGTTAGGAATAGCAGGGCCACTCGATGACGTTTCTCTTGAACATCTCCAACAACGTTTCATCACCGTTGTTAAGGTGCAGCCGGGGCTAGCTACTGCCCACGCCAAGCTTCTCACCCACGTGCTTGGTCTCCTAAACCACGCCCTCGGAGCGCATCGGCCAAACAGGCACTCCGAGACGCCGAGTTCGCTCCTGAGGGCCATCAAACTGTGGTACATCGTGCCAGCACTGCTACACTCGCAGGACAGCCGCGTGAAGCGACGCGAGAGATTCGCGTCTGTCGAACGTGGCGATATCACCCTTATTCTCCCGTGGTTGATGGAGTACACCAGCCGAGCATCGACACGGCTCAGGGGCCCAACCTACGAAGCCACAGACGCGGCCAAGTACGAGAGAGCGTCGTCAGCCTGTCGCCACCCGGGCGGGGTGTCAGTGGCAGCACGCGGTCTTCTCGCAGAACCGCGCGCGCCCGGCGACGAGGTGACGTGGGAACGGGTGAAAGCGAAATTCCCGGGGGAAGACCGTGCTTCCGTCTCCGAGTCGGCTGCGGCAGCGGTGGCAGCAAGCTCCACGGAACCGGAGGAAAGGAGTATCCCCAACTGGCGTCCGGACGAGGAATTCGATCCGCAGGTGGCCCTCGACGTCATCAACTCTCGAAATGCGCTATCAGGCGCGGGGAGTGACGGTCTACGCTTCTCACACCTGCAGTCGATCATCAGGACCGGCTTCGGTCGCGAGAAGTTTGGAGCTAGCATCGAGGCCTTTTGGAGGTGGATCTTCGACGAACCCGGTGCATTTCCGCCGGAATTCTGGCAGCTCTTCTTGCAGTCCAACCTCACCGCCTTGGGGGAAAAATGCCGCCCCGTATGTGTAGGTATGACGTGGAGACGTCTTCTCGCAGCCGGGACTATGCGGCAGTGGCGGCCACGGCTGGAAGAGATTAATCGTGAGGCAAGGCAGTTTGGGGTAGGGGTTCGAGGGGGGGTGGAGCAGGTAGCTCTACGCGCCCGGGTGCACCATGAGGCAAGAAACTGGCTCATCCTAACCGACTGTTCCAACGCCTTCAATACGGTGAAGCGGACGGCAGTACTTGCCGAGGCGGCCACTTGCGTGCCCGCGCTCACGCCGTTCATCGCAAAATGCTACGGCGAGAGGCCCGCCCCTGTGTTCTTTCAAATTGATTCGGGGGAGCGACGAAATATCGAATGTTCCAGCGGAGTGCAGCAAGGGGACGCCATGGGCCCGGCGCTGTTCTGCATGCCATTGCTGCCCGTACTGAAGAGGGTTCGCGAGGAGTTCGAACCCAGGGGTGTTGAAGCCTTTGCCTACCTCGACGACATCAGCACCGGTATGTCAGAGATCACACCGAACACTGTCAGAGTAGTGCCCTTTCTCCGACACGAGCTGTGCGAAATAGGCATCACCATTAACCCCAGCAAGACGGTCGCTTTGCCCCCAAAAGGGCATGTGCCTACGCCGGAAGAGATTGCACTTCTGAGGGGCATCGGTGTTCGCATTGCGGAAGGGGGTGGGGTAAAGGTGGTTGGCGTGCCCATAGGCAACGATGCATTCGCGGTGAACAGTGCCGTGGAAATAGTCCGAGATGGGGGGGCAGAGCAACTCGCGCGCATCCTGCCGCGTATGCCGGACAAACAGTCGGCGAACCTCATCGCCACCAGCTCAATGGTACAGCGGACCTCCTACATTGAGCGGGTAATGGACCCGGAGCTGTCACTACCCGCGTGTCAGCGGGCAGACACTAGCGCGATGTGGATGCTAGAGCGCCTTCTCGAGATTCCAGGGACAACAGATGAATCGTCGTTCTTTGCGGACGGATGCCCGGCGGACCGGTTGACGCTACAGCCCCACCAGAGAGCGCAGGCGAGCCTCTCCACGGGGGCCGGGGGGTTTGGACTGTCGTCGGCTGAATCAAGGAGAATGTCAGCGTCCATCGGGAGCTTAGTGGCGACGGTGCCAGAGGTCCTTGCTGACCTCTCCGGTCCATTGGGAGAAAAAGTCCGAAGGGAGCTGCCCAATTCGGACCTCGTCCGCCGCATATGGAGTAGCGTCAGGGACCTTCGCGACATTCACGGCGTATCGGAGGAGGCAATGGCGAACGTGGTCCCCGAAAGCTGGCGGAACAGGGCGTTCCGTACGAATGACGATGGAGTAGCAGGGCAGTCTGATGTGGAGGTACTACCGGCACATGACGCCCAAACGATCAGCTCCCACAAGGCGCAGCACAAGCTGGGGCAGCAGGTGAACCGGGTACGGTACCAACGGTACGTTGCTTCCCTGGACCACCTCCCCGAGGCAGCAGGACCGTCGGATCCGAACGACGTGTTTGGGGGAATCGAAACAAGAGATCTTGCCAAGGCTCGGCAACGGAGCCTATCGGGACCAGGCGCTGTCGCCTGTTTGAGGGCAAGGCCTGTGGACCCGGCACGAATCATACCGGCTTCGGAGTTCGTGTCTATGGGACGGCGCTTCCTGGGAATGGAAGAGCCCCTAGCGGCGAGATGCCCCTGCTGCGAAGCGACGGATGTCAACACGCGCCACGCGCGCACATGCCACCGAGCAGGCGCGCAGGTAAACCAGCATCAGCCGCTAGTCCACGCGCTGTCCCGCACCTTCAAGCGGTTGTCCATCCGCCATCAAGTGGAAAGCGGAGCGCCCTTCAACGCCGACAGGAACCTCCGCATGGATATAGTGATCGAGAGGGGAGGCCTCCGAGACGCTACATCGTCAGAGTACCGCAACAAGGCGATACTCCTCGACATCACGCATGCAGACCCCCAAGCGAGGGTCCACATGCGGGCTGGCAGCGCTGATCGAGACGGATCAGCTGCCTCCACTTCTGAGGCGCGAAAGCGCAACCACTACGCTCGTGCAGGACACGTGTCCTTCGACGAGCGCAGCCATAAACTAGTCACCCTTGCGGTGGAAAGCTTTGGACGCCTCGGGAAGGAAGGTAGCGAGTTCATCGACCAGCTGGCGGCGAGCATCGTCGGAGGAACGGACGGGGGGTCCTTATCAAGAAAAGGGGTCTGTAAGGAGCACCTTTTCCAGGTCATATCGGTAACCACCCAGGTCGCGATCTCACGCCGGGTGCACCGATACAAGCTCGCCCTGCGAGACCGGCAGGCCGCCAGGGGGAGAAGGGAGGAGGAGGGAGGATTACTTCCCATGGCGTGGGGGTGGAATGTAGATGCGGAGTAGGAAGCACGGCGAATATATATAGCAGGTACAATAATTGGGTAAAGGGTGCGTATTCTATAGAGTACACGCAGAGGGGGAGAAGAAGTTGTTGAATGAGAGTGGTGGTATTCGACGAAGTGTGTCAGCTTTTTCATTCTGAATGAATAATACCCTGCACATTGTCGGAAGGCAAATATAATAATAACGAATAATACCCTGCACATTGTTGGAAGGCAAATAATATAATAATAAAAAAAAAACGAATGTCATTCCAGCCTGTTCCAGCACCACGACCAACAAAAAGGTTAGCAGCAGTATTACTAAAGTATCAACATTACGAAATGATAAGCGTACGAGTTATTGCCCAGTAAACACTACCGCTGCTGCTGTGTCTTGGTGGCTGCCATGTACTACTACTGTTTGTACTCGGTATTGCCCTGTAAACAACCAAAGTACCGTACAGGACACCAATAATAATAAACAGGAAATGTGGTCTAGGCTGGATTTCTTATTTTAAATAAGGTGACTTCTACACTAATTTCAAGATAACGACTGCCGAATTTCTTGTTTTACTCTAAATCTTAGCCTGGCTTTCTTGTTAGCCTCTTTCTTATATTAGGTATCCTGCACTGCTGCTGTACTGCACTGCTGCTGTTTCTTTGTGGGAGTCATGTACTACTACTGTTTGTACCCGAAAGCAGGCTAGACTTAGGTTAGACTTATCGTACGATGCCCTTGCTTGTGGTCTGTTGTCAGCTTTGCAATGTTATATTAATGCTGTATCATACCATACATATATGTACCACCATATAGCATGAGGTCAAATATCAGGACTCAACTTTTCAATACTACTGTAATAGTCTACTGTATAGTATGAACAGCCCATATATCGACCATTTATGCTTTATGACGGTCGGAACAGAAAACAATCACCGACGGTTGTAATGTCGCTGCTGTATACATAGTCCAATCCTAACAGAGGTATATCGACCCAACCTACGTTTCTTGTTTGCGAGAAAATGCGCTTTACAACAATTTACATAAAGCAACTGCTCTCGATTTTCTTGTTGTCACGTTAATATCACGATACGACCTTCTACTCGTCGTCTGATCCAATGCGCTGTGGACTCGAGGGTGAACAAAAAACGAAACACATGCAGAAGGAAAGTGAACTAAATAGATTACCAACATTAACCCGGTGTCTAACTCAGTCTAATCAAGAAGGACGTGCTACTGCTGTGTACATTCTTGCTCTGTAC
>MEHQ01001215.1:249611-282864 GCA_008828725.1 Saccharina japonica | reverse complement strand
AGCTAGCTGACAGTAGCTGTCTGTAGACAGCTAGCTGCGCAGCTTCTCAAACAATAGTGTCTGTAGACAGCTAGCTGCGCAGCTTCTCGGAACAATAGCTGTCTGTAGACAGCTAGCTGCTCAGCTCCTCAAGACAATAAGCTGTCTGCAGGCAGCTAGCTGCGCAGCCTTTTGAAACAATAGCTGTCTGTAGACAGCATAGCTGCGTAGCTTCTCAAAACAATAGCTGTCTGTGGACAGCTAGCTGCGCAGCTTTTTGCAACAATAAGCTGTCTGCAGGCAGCTAGCTGCGTAGCTTTTCGAAACAATAGCTGTCTGCCAGACAGCTGACCGCTATGATAGCTATACAGGTGGCAACTTTAGCTGCGCGCGACGTCGGGCGGCGGTGCCTAGTGCTGAAAAACCTCCCGGAGAACGGAGCTGGGACAGGCGAATTGCAGATTTTATGCAGCTCGAAACGACAAGCCTCACCGCCAGATCGAAGCACGTTTCTTCCTCGACAAAGGGGCGGCGAAGCCGGGGGTGGTCTCGCTAGCACCGCCACGTCAGTGCCGTCGTGGGAAGCCCGACAGCCCTATACCGGGACCTGTGCTTATCTTGTAGAGCTGGTGGAGATATGATTATTTAGTACGAGCTCTTCGGTTCTTTTTGGTTGCCACCGAACAAAATAGACCTCAAATGAAATTCCAGGAAAAAAAGAGGCCTAACTTTCATGCGGGCCTGTGATAAGGTGACCGAGAGATATGATAATGGAAGGGAAGTGATACACTGGAACGTTGCCGAGCTTGGAAGCAAGCTTATCTTCAATATTGGAGACCTCTTGTATCAATAGTAACCTCTGAAGATGTTGACTTAGGTGTAGACGATGAGCTGGAAAGCGAGAGTAGGGTTGGAGAGGCGAGTGAGAGAGTAGGCGAGAGTCTGCTATCTCAGACCCTCGGGCTCTCTCTCTAATAACCCCGCTAGTCGGACTGTTACGGATCCTCTGCTAGAAGTTCGTTTGATGCGATAGCTACAGAAGCCCATGGTATTTTCCTATGGGGTTCAGCCATTCTAGAGTAATCGTCTATTCAGTCCAAGGAATAATACAAAATCCTACTCAAGGGGTAATACCATTGCTGAGTTATCCTAAGCGCTAATCCTGCGAGTTGTCTCGTCCATAGGAATGTTCTAGTGCTAAGAACCTTCCTATGGACTTATAAAACCTCGGTGCTACTTCCTATCTGATCTACCCAAGGAATCTTTTTGGTTTCGCAAAGCTCAACCATCTATAGCCCTAAGGTACCACATCACATTAGCCCACCCCGAATAGTCGTATATGCAGACCACACGATGGTCAATGGATGATAACAAAGTTCATCCTAAAAGCCCGAGAGAGGGGGGTCGAAAATGCGGCTATTCAAAACAACAAGAATGAGGCTATAGAATTCCCCACACCTCGTAGGGAGGCCTAAGCATCCACCAAGAGGGTATCGACGTTGAAGGTGTCGCCCTGAGTGCGCGGAGAGGCCTTGCGGCGTACCTCGTTTTGCGGGACGTGGGGGAGCCGGGGATGGGTGTGCCCGCCATGTTGGGAAAGTCAATTTGGTCGGTCGTGTTGGTGTTGGGGTCCGGGGGGTTAACGCTTGCACTGGAGCAAAGGTAGGTTTGGGGGGAAGCCGGGGGGTCTCCACGTGGGTTGTCCAGTGAAGAGGGTGGGTAGATCCAGACTTGGAGTTGGGAAGGGCGGCTATAACCACCAGCAAACCAAACACAACTCAAAGAAGGAGATAAAAAATCTCACATACGGGAGAGAAGTGAAGAAGCTCCGAGCCCAGCGGTCCTGCCGACGACGCCAAGTGTGATAAGGTGACCGAGAGAGATGATAATGGAAGGGAAGTGATACGCTGGAACGTTGCCGAGCTTGGAAGCAAGCTTCTCTTCAATATTGGAGACCTCTTGTATCAATAGTAACCTCTGAAGATGTCGACTTAGGTGTAGACGATGAGCTGGAAAGCGAGGGTAGGGTTGGAGAGACGAGTGAGAGAGTCGGGGATAGTCTGCTATCTCAGACCCTCGGGCTCTCTCTCTAATAACCCCGCTAGTCGGACTGTTACGGATCCATCGCTAGAAGTTCGTTTGATGCGATAGCTACAGAAGCCCATGGTATTTTCCTATGGGGTTCAGCCATTCTAGAGTAATCGTCTATTCAGTCCAAGGAATAATACAAAATCCTACTCAAGGGGTAATACCATTCCTGAGTTATTCTAAGCGCTAATCCTGCGAGTTGTCTCGTCCATAGGAATGTTCTAGTGCTAAGAACCTTCCTATGGACTTATAAAGCCTCGGTGCTACTTCCTATCTGATATACCCAAGGAAACTAAGGAACAATCTTTTTGGTTTCGCAAAGCTCAACCATCTATCGCCCTAAGGTACCACATTACAGACCCCTGTACTACTACTACTACTACTACTACTACTTCTACTACTACTACTACTACTACTACTACTACTACTACTACTACTACTACTACTACTACTACTACTACTACTACTACTACTACTACTACTACTACTACTACTACTACTACTACTACTACTACTACTACTACTACTACTTCATACTGCTGTAACGTACGGTGCTGCTGTATACTTCTTTGACACTACTGTGGTAGTGGGTGGGTGGATCGGTTGGTGCGTACGTGGGTGGGTGGGTCGGTGTGGGTGGGTCGTTCGGTACGTGGATGACTGCGTTCGTACCTGTTCGTCGTGGTCAGCCGAGTTTTGTTTTTTTGTATTTTCTTTGTCTGCTACAAGGGCTCCGCGTGGATGCCGGCATATAGTGTGTCAATTTACCTGGTCAGTGGATCGCGTTATAGGGTGTGGATCGTGGCCCAGTTATTATTTGGTGTTTTTTTTTAGGCAATAGCCAAAAACGGGTACACCCGCGCCGGTAGGAGTCAAAAACGGGTAGAGCATGGAATCGAGTAAAACACCACATCCCACGAGCCATCACGGGATAGATTGGCCAAAATCACATCGTGCCCGTTTCTGAGGGTTAGTGACAACCAGGCACACTTGTCGGCCTAACTATACTCTTAGACGTGTCCAGATTATGTTTGGAGGGCTCAGGTCCGGGTGGGATCGGGAGCAGGGTCAGGGGTCTGGGGTGTTTAGAGGCAGAGGGTTCTGGCGGCAAGCAGGTGTGTTTTACTTGGTCTCAGGGTGTACCTGAAATACACCCTATACTACAGCAGCAGTCGTATTACGAGTACAGTAAAAATACATCAGTCGTATCAGACGTAGTATGTGGATGGTCGTATCACTCCGAAGACGTACGTACCTAGGTGCGTAGAATGGTTGAATATAGTTTAGGTGAATTGTGAAAAAGCTTGGAAGAAAATGAAACAACGAAAGAGCGACCGCAGACGCAGTGGAGAGCGAGGCACACTGTAGGCAAGTGGTTAAAGCAAAATAAACAACCAAAAACGGTTGAAAGCCAAGAACAATAGACATTTACAGTTGTACCCGGGACAGTATCTCTCAAAAATGGGTACAATTTTCTTTTGGCCAATCGCGTGGCTCGCTGGGCGTGGTTTTCACTTGATTCCAGGCTGTACCCGTTTTTGAGTAAAAACCGACCGGGTATACCCGTTTTTGGTTATTGCCCTTTTTTTGTCCGCTATACCGGCGCCGCCCTGGCATAGTTCGGGGCAGGGCATTTATTAGTGGGTCGGGGTCTGTTGCGCGCAGCGCAACAGGCGACTCAAGGAGTGTTGCGCGCCGCAGGCGCCGCAAGCCCCGNNNCGCCGCCGCCGCGGCCGCCGCCGCCGCCGGAGGCGGCAAAAGCGAAAAAAGCGAAAAAATGGCGATCTTTGGGCGAATGTACGCCTAAAAAGCCTACGTAAAAGATGTCCAGTTACGACTATTTATCAAGAAAAAAAGACCCCCAAATTTTTTTCTCGACCCCGGCGAGAAAAAAACGCGCAACAATTTTTTTTGCCTGCGGCGAAAATGTTGCGCGCCCAAAAACGCGTGATGCGCTGCGCGCAACTAGCCTCGCGGCGACTTTTGCGCAAAACCGTTATTTTGGCCAAATGTTGCGCCAGCGCAACAGCGCAACACCTAATTAATGCCCTGGTTCGGGGTACCACTGCAGTAGTTATATAATATGTTTAAAACATCAGTGTGTGTTGTCTTCACATTAAACCAGTTATTTGTACCCTGTAATGAGTTTTACAACCCAACTACATCAGCACGCCCATTGTCTGTCCTGACCCCTAATCCTAGAGAGGTACAAATTCTGTGGTCACAGATTACTGTGATACAGAGAAAAAACAAAACAAAATAATCGCAAATCAATGGGTAAAGCAAGTGAAATGCCAACGTACCGGGTACGAGAACACAACGACACGAGCTAAACCAAAAGAAATGTGAGAACAAAAACAAATAAAAACGAATTATGAAATGAAACAGAATACAAATAATGCACGGAGTCATAAGCGCCCATAGAAGAGAAGCATGCGTGCCCAAGAGAACAGATAATTGCTGCATGGGCGAAGCATCACGAACAAGAGGAAGACACCGGCATAGAAGTACGTACTAATAATGTAGGAGGTACTGCTGTACGTACATATTTGTCCAGCAGACGGCAGCAAGATAAAAAACAAAACGAGAGTTCGTACGTACGTACGTACGTACGTACGTACGTACACCATGCTAATTATTGTTAGTTTCCTTCTTCGTCTAATCGCTATGTCCGCACTCCTCGGTTTCAGGTGAAGATGCAGCAGTCTAGTTACTTCTGTCGTTTTTGCTGCTGCTGCTGCTGCTGTGCATTATGTTGACGCTCGGCTGCTGGCGAGGTAACCCGTTACTCTTGCGTCGTCCTTACTATAAGACCACTCCGTAGGAAAGTCTTGTATTTATATATATTTGAAAATTGTGTACTAACGATACTCTACAAACCGTTCCTATGCCCGAGGCGCAGGAGGCCGCTAGATGCCGCCCCCTCTACGAAGACCGGCGGCAAAGCCAACAGGCCTTGCGGACTGCGATCGAGTCAGCCCCTCTACCGCCACCGCCGCCGCCGCGGTCGGCCGCCTCTCGGGCTGCTTTGGCGGTTGGCGGCCAACCCCGTCCTGACCCACAGGAAGGTACTAACTAAATCCAATAGTTGGTAACATCGCGAAGTATATTCAATCGCTCGTCGGTGTTCTTATGACCAGGAACCGTGGCATCGTGCAAAGCTTTTCGCGTGCTGGCCGGATGCATATTCTGAACATTGATTTGGTGACATGTGCAGCTCTTATTGACGTCGCCAATAGCAATTCCCGCCGGCTCAAACCGCAGGGATCGTTTGTGGTACTACTGTACCCCCCCCAGCCCTCCCCTATAAATATGTGATGTACATACATAGGTCGGGTTGGAGTCGGTTGGCGACGATGCAGTAAAACACGCCCCGCAGTGCGTGAGATGGAGAACCAGGGTACCGCTATTTGTTTTTCTTGTTGGCGGTCACCAAGGCTGGTGGTCTTGTTAGATCCTTTGCGCGAGGTTGAGAACCTTAACTCCGCACAGGGGGGATTATCGTATCTCGTAGTGTGTATATGGTAAGGCACCCACGAGGCAGATACATATTAAAAGTAATACCCATTGCTGTCTCTGGAAGTGGCCACACCAGAAGTCTAATTAATTCATTGGAGGCTGCCGTCCATAAGCAAGTCCGCTCCACAAGCGGTTCTTAGTAGGATGCAGCTTACCCTTCATGCGATTCGCCCGACACCTCTCGGCGCTTCGCGCTTGGTGCAAGCAAAGTCTGCCTGGTTAGTGAACACCCGACATGCTCCGTCCCGGCATTGTAGGGATGCGAGGGTCTATGGTCTTACTACTACGGCCATGCACGACATGATGAGTTACCCCCCTCCCCCCCCGCTCCCCCCGCTCCGCCTCAAAAGGGGTGCGTGGTCTATGGTCAAATTACTAAGGCAAGCAATAAATTAGTACCCCCCCCCACTCCTCCCGCTTCGGCCCCTGCAGTTTCACGAAACCAGCAGGCCTATCTTTCGATCTTTCCCAGTATTCGCCCAAAACGGGAAGATGAACTCAATTCCTTTCGTCTGAAAAATTGTAAGCTCTGTTAGAACATGGACTTCGGCCTTTCGTACAGTAATAGTTTCTGCGCCCCCCGCCGAATATTTCTTCACACGTCGTAACCGCCGCCCGTCGCATCTTGTGCAGGCGCACAGGTGCTCCCGGGGCACACACCGCTCCGCCACACACGGTCCGCGTCGCGACTGCCGGAGCCGACACAGGGTTTTCAACCCAGGTGAATTAACTGACCACGCACGTCGCTCTATATCTACCGTCGCCGGAAATGTAAGGGTTGTTTTGAAGCTTGATTGAATGCAAGGGCAGTTTTGGGTATTGATGTGACTAAGAACACGATCCTCGCATTTCGAGGAGGAGTGGTATACCAATCTAGGTGCACAAACGAGCCCCGCCCCCTGCCTGTGAGGCCAGCGGGGTCACAATGTCATAGCTGGGGTGTGGGTTCGCTTCGAAACTGCTGGTAGTATCATGGATGTCTGGTACCACGCACTTGTACATGTCAGCCGGTGCAATCGTTGCAAATCCAGAACCGACGAGAACGGCTACAGTAAACTCATTATTCTTGGAAAAACCCACACAGTACAGCAGTATAAAATGAATTACAACGTATGGTTTAGTTGAACGAAAACAAAACAATCTAAGACTTGAGGCGGGCAGTTTTGAGGATGTGATTATAGCGTGTGTACCAGCGCGTCGCTGATGTGTACACTTAGACTCGCTTGCCGATGGCCGACAAGACACAGCCTAAAATGGCGGTAAGCGCGAAGCTCACTGTGAGATGAGCTTGTACGAGAAGCTTCAAAGAGAAGAGAAGAGACAAAGACGGTGAAGGTGACCCCAGGCCTTAGATTATTATGTGTAGCAGACAAAAGCTCGTGAAGAGCATGCTGGAGAAGAGAGCTGGAGAGGAGTGGGGCATTGTGCGGGTATTGCACACGTGTACTCGTAGCTCGATCCCAAAACAAAACAGGATACTTGTACGACCCCAGATAAGAAATCACGCCATCGCCCTGCGCTAATTCCCGGAAATGTATACCGGTCTTTCAGGTTGCAGTACTGTATTCGACAGAATCGTGACAGTCCCGTTGATGTATCCGCCGCGTACGTACGTACGATACTTCTATGATGCTCATGACAGAGCTTTGGCTACTACACAACCTCTGGTGTGTACCTGTGTGTATTTGACTTACTGTACTGTCTTACGAGTAGCTACGCTATACTATAATTCTGCTCTTTGCGTACGATATGAGTACTGCAGATTTGCTATATATTGTTCTCCCCCTTTCGCTAAATTAACTAATTATGTCCTTTCGCAGATGTTTTTTTTTTTTCAACCCCCTCTTTTATATATATATGAAAAAAAATTACAGCTGTGAGATCGAGGATTTCGTCGAAACTCATCTTCGCTAGCTGAGTGTAATACTTCGATGGCGCGTACTTATATATAGATCCCCCTTTCGCTATATTAATTAATGATCCCCTTTCGCAAAAAAACTTTACTTACTCAGCCCCCCCCTTATATATTACAGCAGCACTGTAGTAAATACTCAATTTTCTTTAATATTTACAGCTCTATTAATAGTACTGTAGTACACACCCTCAGTCCTCTTGGGGTATGCTTGGTACAGACATTGCTCAATTCGGTTCGTTGCTGTACGCACACTGTGCGGCTCTGGACTATCTTGGTCCTCTCTATTCTGTTTGAACATTCAGACGACCGATTGCCGGTACAAAAAACAGAACCACTACGTATACCCTCTACTACTCCGGAATGGATATACAGTACAGGACACCTGGTAAGAAAATAGCCAGGAAAAATGCCAGGCTGCTATACGTATAGAGGAAAATAAGAAATTTGAGAGTCGTTACCTTGAAATTAGTGTAGAAAACACCCTCTCTCACATAAGAAATCCAGCCTGGGCCAGCTGCTATCAGAGAGTTTTTGGTATGTATACGAGTGCATACAATAACATAAGATCTGCTGTTATTTTACGATGAAGTACACGCATTGTTTACCACGGCTCGTGATCCGTGTCCGGCGTTTCTACGTCGCTCTTTTGAGGTGTTCTTAAAGCGTGCATCACTGGCTTATGGCGCACCCCACGGACCGACGAAGAAACGTATTTGCTCCCAAACTAGGGGATGCGCCGGCCAAGAAATACACCGCCTTCGGTGCCTGGTAATATGTTCCTTCCGTGACCTGTGCAGGATGCCCTCGGCGCAGCAGGGAGATATATTCGCCGAACGACGTGACAGTCCCGTTGATGTATCCGCCGCGTACGTACGTACGATACTTCTATGATACTCATGACAGAGCTTTGGCTACTACACAACCTCTGGTGTGTACCTGTGTGTATTTGACTTACTGTACTGTCTTACGAGTATCTACGCTATGCTATAATGCTGCTCTTTGCGAACGATATGAGTACTGCAGATTTGCTATATTGTTCTCCCCCTTTCGCTAAATTAACTAATTATGTCCTTTCGCAAAATTGTTTTATTTATTTAACCCCCCCTCTTATATATATATATATATAAAAAAATAACAGCTGTGAGATCGAGGATTTCGTCGAAACTCATCTTTGCTAGCTGAGTGTAATACTTCGATCGCGCGTACTTATATATATATATCCCCCTTTCGCTATATTAATTAATGATCCCCTTTCGCAGAAAAACTTTACTTACTCAGCCCCCCCCTTATATATTACAGCAGCACTGTAGTAAATACTCAATTTTCTTTAATCTTTACCGCTCTATTAACATTAGTATAGTACACACTCACTCTTCTTGGGGTATGCTTGGTACAGAGATTGATCACTTCTGTTCGTTGCGGTACACACACTGTGCGGCTCTGGACTACGTGCGTCTTCTCTATTCCGTTCGGACATTCCGACGACCGATTGCCGGTACAAAAGACAGAACCACTACGTATACCCTCTACTACTCCGGAATGGATATACAGTACAGGACACCCGATAAGAAAATAGCTAGCAAGAATGCCAGGCTGCTGCACGTATAGAGGAAAATAAGAAATTTGAGAGTCGTTACCTTGATTTCAGTGTAGAAAACACCCTCTCTCACATAAGAAATCCAGCCTGGGCCAGCTGATATCAGAGAGTTTTTGGTATGTGTACGAGTGCATACAATAACATAAGACCTGCTGTTATTTTACGATGAAGTACACGCATTTTTCACCACGGCTCGTGATCCGTGTCCGGCGTTTCTACGTCGCTCTTTTGAGGTGTTCTTGAAGCGTGCATCACTGGCTTATGGCGCACCCCACGGGCCGACGAAGAAACGTATTTGCTCCCAAACTAGGGGATGCGCCGGCCAATACATACACCGCCTTCGGTGCCTGGTGACATGTTCCTTCCGTGACCTGTGCAGGATGCCCTCGGCGCAGCAGGGAGATATATTCGCCGAACGACGATATTCCCCGCAGTGCGGTGTGGCCCGAGACCCAGTCGCCGCCGCCGCCGCCGCCTCCGCTCAAACCGTTGAAGCCTCGCAACATGGGGAGGGAGCCGAAATCACTCAGGCCGCAATGGTTCGTCGGTCGCCCCGTCCGACGCCGCCGCCCCCGCCGCCGCCGCCGCCGCGGCCGGCTGCCTCTCGGGCTGCTCCCGTGGCTGGCGGTCCGCCCAGCCCAAGGATACCAGGTAAGGACCTGTGATGAACCAGAGGAAGGTACTGTAATAGCTACCTCTTGGTTTGGCGGGAAACGCGTGCGCCCCGGGCAGCGGGGGGGGAGGGTGCGTAATGCTGTGCAAAAGGGTACTGTAAGGCCTCAATCTTGAAGTGTGCTCGGCGTTGCCGCCCACCGCTTGCAGCACCGTATATAGTGGTATAAGGGGTCGGTTGTGACGCATCTTAAATGAGAGGCAAACCTGCCACAAAAACACACACACACCGATCGCAACGTGCTAGCAACGCAGGATACTGTTGCCCTAGACCCGGCCCAGACCCAGCCCAGCCTAGCCTAGCCTATACTCGAAGTTGTGAAGTAAGCCGAAGACTCGGTTGCCCCATTTGGGCAGTGATTCGCACAACTGTTTTTCTTGTCGAGCTCGAGAATAGCTATGTGGGAGGACAGTTCCTGCAACAAGCGGTTTTCGTTGCCAAAGGTCTGAGACCATTGACAAGTTGTTAACTCGTCCGGCGGTTTCACACCCTGTTGGACCGGTTGCTGCGTACCAGGCACAATGCTACGAGAGCGTTCCAGCAACAGGTCCCGGTCCCCGGTGTCGCGCCTGTTTGTGCGTTTTACCCTCCCTTTGTTTTGCGATGTTTCAGTTCAAATTCCGGGCACAGCTTGTGACGAACCGGGATGCGGGCGAGTGATGTACATGAACAACGAAGGTGAGGTGATGGCGACGTCTTTTTTCAACAGAAACAATAGGAACGTGTCGGTGGCGTCGCGCTGGTTAGTATGAGGGCGCGGGTGCATGTTTAGTGCAAGGACAGCAGTGTGTCGCGTGTTCCGTTTCAGGCGTGCAGTAAGCGGCCAGCAGCCGACACCCAGCGCACTGCCTGCTGCCGCGAACACCAAAACAAAACCAACAGCAGCGCGATTACTATCAGGTGCCTGCAAAAGGAACGACCGACTCAACATTTAATTGTGACCATCGAGATCCGGATCCGCCTTGAAAAAGAAGAAATGAGCGAAAACGAGGTTTGACGCCACAAACTTGGTGGTGTGTGGACCATGGGACGCAAGACGCAACCTGCAAGGCCGACGATTGACGAAGAAAGTGATAACGTGACCACGGGAGGGGAGGAGAAGGGGCAAGCGAGAGGGGGGTGTGTTTCCAAATTGGCGTGAATACAACTGAAGGACGATAGATCGCGATCCGAAGCGCCCCTAGCTGTCGAAACAGCGTTATTTGACGATGCAGTCTGCAGAAAGTATCTAGCAAATTTACCACGCGGGAGGGGTTTCCGTACCTTGCAGGGTATTTTGGGAATTTGGAAACTGCTCGTCGACCTCGCCCTCCCCCCCGCGAGGCCCGAGACTGAGCGTGCACACAATCTCTACTTTATTTCTTCTCCACCTCCTCAATAAGAAAACAACACATACGATGGCGAGAAACTAAAAACGCAGCGCGGCCGAGGTCAAACTTAAGAAGTCATAATTGAAGCAGGAGTACGAAGACGTCGACGACACAATTGCGCTTGCGAGGCAGCACAAAGGAACGCTAGGGTCGCGTGTGCCCCCTTCAGCAACGCACCTGAGACACTTTCCTTCGACTCGCTTTATCGGTCCCGCTGTTGACACCTGTTGCAGGCATATTGATTTGCGGACAACACCCGGAAGTCGTTGACGTGGACCCGCAATTATCCCGAAGGTGGGCACGTCTTCCCATACTCTACCAGGCTGCCGAAACGGTGGGGCATGCGTGGTTCGTTGACGGCGCTTTCGACTTGAGATCGGGAGCGGCGGGTTTGACGCGGCGCGATACACATGTTTTTCGCAACGTTCCATTAGTTGTTGTTTCAATCGTGAATCGCCGTGCCGTCCTCTTTGTGTGGTCGCCTGCGATGAAGAAACTGAATGAACTCGCGTTCTTGCCGCGGCGATAATTCCGAAGCGAGGTTTCCGAGGCGAGCACACCGAAATGTCCGCACTTTATTGCGGCCCAAGGGGTTGATCGACTGAAGATGGGCCACGCGCTCTGCTTGATTGCTTGTTTCCTCCGCGATTCCTCTCACTTCTGGCAGAGAGCCTAAACGTAAAGGAACAGTAGCTCCGCGTCGAACGAAGAAGAAGCCTACCACCGGGGAAAGGAGGCCCCACAAAACAGGCACTGTGTCTGCACCCAGCCGGCGCCCTAGAGACAGCGACTCTTGCTCGCGTATTGGGCATACAACCGTGTGTACTCAGTGCGACCGCCCCCCGCTCTTGATTGACACAGTGGGGCTGTGTATGCTCTGCCCGCGAATCGTCTGCCGCGCGTGCCTCGCGGCAAGGAGTGCCGCGGAAGCGACTGCCGCGACGCTTACCAACGCGGAACTTGCGGCCATCGGCGCACCTGAGGACCGCACCGAGGGAACGGACACCGTCCTCCGTCAGTGCCCCGGTTGCGTTCGGCGAACCGATCGGGCACTTTCGCCGCCGCCGCTTGGCGCCACTGTGAATGCAAAGAGGGATCACTTGCTTGAGAAACTAATATCACATAAGTTGTCGTTTTCGTTCCGGAACCCGGTGGACCTTAATGTGTATCGTGGGTACCTAGAAGCTGTGACCAGGGAAAATATGATGGATCTCGGAACAATGGTGCGAAAGCGTGATACACCACAATCGACCGGAGGGCGATGCAGTACAATTTTCTATGCAGACCTGAGCCGAGTATTCTACAACTGCCGGATGTTTGCTTCGTGTGACCACTTAGGGAAGCCCCTGCAAGGCGGTGACGAGGCCCCCGTACCGGGCATAGTAAGGTGCGCATATATTCTAGAAAAGTTAGCGAAGGACTTCGTTCGGGTGCATATTCCCACCGACATACCGGTACTCCCGCCCCAGTGGAGGATTGACATGTGGAACCCGGCTTGGCGCTGGATTGACGCTGGCTCTGCCGTCGGTGGGGGCAACAGCGGTGGTGGCCGCAGAGGAGGGGGAATAAGAGGAGCGAGGGGAGGAGATGTGGCAAGCGGAGGAGGAGGAAGCGGAGGAGAAGGAGGAGGAGGAGGAGGAGGAGTTGGAGAGGGAGGAGGGGGAGGAAGAGGAGGAGGAGAGGGAGGAGAAGAGGGAGGATGAGTTGGAGAGGGAGGGGGAGGAGTGGGAAGTTCCCCAGACCCGGTTAATCTTTGTTCTGATGGTTTTCTGCATTAGTGAGGGAAACGAAACGCACGCGGTACTAGGAGGAGGAAGAGGAGGATGAGGAGGGGGAGAAGAAGAAGGAGGAGGAGGAGGAGAAGAGGGAGGGGGAGGAGTAGGAAGTTCCCCAGACCCGGTTGATCTTTGTTCTGATGATTTTCTGTACTAACGAGGGAAACGAAACGCACGCGGTACTAGGAGGAGGAGGAGGAGTTGGAGAGGGAGGGGGAGGAGTAGGAAGTTCCCCAGACCCGGTTGATCTTTGTTCTGATGATTTTCTGTACTAGCGAGGGAAACGAAACGCACGCGGTACTAGGAGGAGGAGGAGTTGGAGAGGGAGGGGGAGGAGTAGGAAGTTCCCCAGACCCGGTTGATCTTTGTTCTGATGATTTGCTGTATAAGTGAGGGAAACGAAACGCACGCGGTATTAGGAGGAGGAAGAGGAGGAGAAAGGGGAGGAGGACAAGGAGGAGGAAGAAGAGGAGAATGAGGAGGAGGAGGGGGAGGAGAAGAAGGGGGAGGAGTGGGAAGTTCCCTAGACCCCGTTGATCTTTGTTTTGACGATTTGCTGTATAAGTGAGGGAAACTATAAAATGCAAATGTGTAGATATACGAGAACTAGCAGAGGGAGTCCGACTCTAGTGTCAATATTGAGAGGCTTCGGGCGGACAGTAGATGGATCATGGCGCCGTGCTATTGGTGTAAAAGAGTGGGATGCGCTGCGCAGTCTCTTCGAGGACAGTGTCCGACCAGAAGGACCCTTAGCGTGGTTGCTACGTGGAAGCCGTCGCGCGAATCACGCGTTTTTGGCGCCAGAACACGAACGCGCGCACGCACGTAGGCTCCACGAAAGTTGGCGGCATGTCTCTGTCTGCGTTCGTTCACGACTGCGAGACAGTCTCCCCCACGCTTTAGGGTCCAGGTTCAGCGTCAAATAGGAGAGAAATGTGGTCTTATCAGCGGATCCACGGATATTGTTGTGCGAGCGCGCATAAGCAGCAGCAGCAGCAGCAGTGCGCGCATAATCGCCACGTGCTGTTGTTGTGTTTCACAACCCCTTACATCTCCCAACCGAACAAATCACGATGCTTCGTGTGGCCGGTGGTGAACGTGTACGTGCGCATTCTTAATTATTATCCGGTATGATACCTACCGGATAACTGGTACCAGTATCTACTATACGTACCTGGTGTGCACGGAGAAAGTACGAAAATACAGTACGTAGTATGTCATCATTTCGTTCACCGTCCGACCTTTTTGTTTATATCTCCCTTTTTACCTAACCGACTCAACTCGTGGGATTATTTTACACTTACTCAATAAGTTTCTTCTGGACAAGGCGTGGTCACAGATAGATGTCTCCCCATTCTCCCGCCGACGCATGCCGCATGCTACAGTAGCCTGCATGCAGGTGCACCATGTTTCTTCTGAGGCTTCTCACTCAAGCAGCCCAACACATCACCCAGAATTTATTTGGTGGAAAATAACATGCTACCCGACGAACGATCCCATGGCTTAACCTAACTATTCAATGAAAATCAACCATTGCAACACGATGATGAAAGTTCGACGGTTTTGGGTCAAGGCGTCCGATTATTCAGAAATAACTTGAGCCAAACAAAATGCTACCTCTATCGCACCACGCGTCCCCCGGAAAATGACTTCATTTGCATCGTGCATACATACTACATGGAAATAAAAACGAAGAACATTTCACGTTAACCAAGGCATTACAAAAACAAAACACTCACACACGCCCACCCCACCTTCTGAACATGTCTCATATATAATGTAGAAACAACAAAAAATCATTCCATACCAACTTGAGACATGAATTACTGAATACCACGCGTACCCCCCCCCCTCCCCATTTCCCCCCTTCTGCTTCGTAGACAACTATGGGTTGGTGTCGAGTGGCAACGACGCTGTAAAACAAGCCTTCAGACTTGAGACATGAAACTACCGAGCTAACCAGTTTTTTTTCCTCATATCAAAACACAAACCGGACATAGACATGAAATTACTAAACTAGCCAGTTTTTTTTCCTCATGTTAAAACACAAACCGGATATAGACATGAAATTACTAAACTAACCAGTTTTTTTTCCTCATATTAAAACACAAACCGGATATAGACATGAAATTACTAAACTAACCATTTTGTTTTCCTCGTATCAAAACACAAACCGGACATAGACAAGAAATTACTCAACTAACAATTTTTTTTCCCCATATCAAAACACAAACTAGACATAGACATGAAACTACTCAACTAATCTGTTTGTTTCTCATCTCAAAACACAAACCGGACATAGACATGAAATTACGAAACTAACCAGTTTTTTCCCACGTATCAAAACCCAAACGACACACTTAGTGTACATCTTCTCCCATATCGTACCAGGTAATACACAGCAAAACGTTGAAACATAGACACAAACCTAGCATGAAGGAGGACCACCTTATATGCACACACATAGATACAGCAAGGTCACCCCGACATGTGCAATTTACATGAAGGTTGGGGTCTCGTGTTGAGATACCCCAAAACATTTACCGATTTCCATTGGGCGGTGGAAGTCTGGTCCGACATTGTCCTAAACCCCTGAAACTTGGTGCACATACCATGCGCCAAATGAAGGGGAGGGGTGGATGATGCATGGCATTAAGTCAGGCCTATTGAAGTAATGAAACAAACGCCTTGCCAATGACCGACCACACGGCCAAAGAGACGGAGCACAAAGCGGTACGTAGATATCTTGATATCTTGAATGATAGAAGCCGGTACAAAGTGTAGGGGGATAGTTGGCCAAGCTTTCGGCAGCGAAGGTCTACTCGGGAGCATTAGTGGGGTAGCTACCCATGGTGAAACGTACATACGGTGGAGGAAGCGACGTACGGGGCATCCCGATGTGTGAGTAAGACTTTGTGTTATGCAAGCCGTCGTTGAACCTTGCACTGTATAAATAACCTCCCTGGAGGAAAGCGACCAGTACAGCAGCGGGGGAAGAAGGTAGAAGGTACGGTCGTGGGACGCCAGGATGGTTACCATGCAGATCGCCTGCCACAAACGTGGAGTACTTGTGTTAAGGGTGTTGAACTTGGCTCCAGGCTACGAGCCCGTGATGGAGACATTATTTAGTGTGGTGCGCCTGCAAAAAACTGAAATACACCAGACCCTCAACGAGTACTAGGATTGGGAAGTCCCAGTAACTTGAACATTTCCCACTCCCAATATTAACGAAAACAAGCTGGAGATAGTCTCGGAAGATATTCGGAGAAAGACGGCGAGGCAGGGTGGGTGGAGTAAGAAAGATTGGAAGGGTAAAGTACTAGTAGTGCTGGTATTCGGTGTTCCTAGCGGCATGACGAGAATAGAGCTCAAGAGGAAGTGCGACGAAGTAGGACTATACTGCTTTGCATTAGGACAAGTAGAAAGGGAGGGAAAGCATTTTCGTGTCACGCTTAGACCGAAAGAGAGCACGGAGTGGGAAAGGTTAGAGACAGAAAAAGTGTCGGCATGGGTTAGAAGACTAGGGTGAAGGGTATGTATAGCTAATGTAACGCGAATCTAAGACGTAGTCCTAGGGTGAACGGAGGTAAGGGGAGGCAGGAAACAGCAAGTGGCGCGAAGGGAATGGGAAAGAAACACAGTGGCGTAGAGTAAGAAGATAAAACCATGGATAGAAACAGTAAGAACGCTCAAAGAAGAGAACACAGAAGTAGGAACGAAGGAGGAAAAATGAAAGACAAGAGTCGAGCGAACAGTGACAGGAAGAAGAAGCTGAGAATAGGATCATGGAACGTATGTAGATTCGCCACGGAAGAGCGCAAGAGGATAGAAATAGCCGAACAAGTAAGTGAGCGCGACCTAGGCCTAGTGGGAATTCAAGAGTCGTGGGAAAAGGGGGGGGGGGATAGGATGCACAATTGGAGCGTACGCATGGATAGGGAAAAAGAGAAATGGACAGAACAAGAAGAATACGGGGGCGGGGGGAGTAGGGTTCCTATTAATAGTCAAGGAATACCTGTGCGACATAATAAAAGTGATCAAAGACATGAAATTCGACGAAAGCATCTGGATAAAGATACCAGGGAAGAGGGGAGCGAAATATTATTTCTTAGGAAACATCTATATGCCCCCAGAGTCGAAAAGTACGGTAAAATATATACAGAAGAAGTTCGGAGAAATAGCAGTAGATGTTCAAAAATATCAAAGACAAGGAGAAGTACGTAGTACTATTAATAGTCGGAGAGTTTAACTCAATATTTGGGAAGGCAAGGAACCCGAACGAGAACATTGGACAGTATGGAGAAGTAGCAACGAATAAGAACAGGGAAGAGATGCTGAAGTTCCTTGAAAACAATGAGATGAAGACTCTGAACGGTAGAGTAAATAAGCCAGAGCCAGAATGGGCTAGACAGTGCATACAAAAGGGAGAAAGCTCCGTTCTTGACTTTATAGTGATAGAAAATGGAAGTAGTAAGGAAACGGAAGTACATGTATGCGCGACGGACGTAGGAACTACGGATCGCTGCGTAATATGGACAGACAGCCAGCAGACGAGAGTTAGCAAAAATAGGCGCGGTAGGAAATTGTACAGATGGCGAATAGATAAACTAGAAGTAAAGGAAAAACGGGAAGAATTCCAACAAGAGATGACTAAAAATGCAGAGCATTTTTCCGATCTGCTGGAAAGCATAGGTACGACAAAGAACAATATATAGAGAGATGGTGCAGGAGCGAGGATAATAGAAGGATGGGAGAAATTGGTCAAGACCACAGCAAGTAAAGTAATAGGGAAGAAGCTGATAATATGCAATAGAGCAGTGAAATGGTGGGCTGAACAAGTAAAAGAGGCTATAAGAGTAAGGAGAAAAGCACACGCAAGATACATCGAGCAAAACTACGTCAGGATGGGAGGAGTATGGCATTGCTAGAAAGAAAGTAAAAAATGTGGTTGAGAAGAAGAAGAAAGGGGTATGGAAAAACGTAGTTAGTAAAACGAATGAAGAATTTGATGGCGTGATGAAGCAGATGTGGGTAGGGATAAATGGGATACTAGGCAAACAAGCAGAAGAGGCAGATACGGGGATAGCTACATTAAGAGCACAGAACGGTAAAATGGTTAGTAGTTCGAAGGGGAAAAGGGAAGTACTTGTAGAACATTACCGCAAGCTAGGGACGCCCACAACCAACGAAACGTTCGACAAAGAATTTGAGAAAGATATCAACGCGTGGGCGGAGGCGAACGTAGATGCATCAGAAAGGGAAGACAGTGGTTCAGAAGGGTTACAGGGAGAGTTCACAAGAGAAAAAATAAAGAAGTGTGTAGCTAAACTTAAGAATAGAAAGGCAGCAGGGGCAGACCAAATAGTTAATGAATTTATGAAGTACGGGGGAGAAGGAATGCTTACCATGATGGTTAAGTTGTATAACTGGATATGGAAAAACGAGTACGCACCTAAGAGATGGAGAGAAGGAGTAGTAGTAAACTTGTTTAAGAAAGGAGACAAGGCTGACCCGGGTAACTATAGGGGAATAACGCTACTAAGCACTGTAGGTAAAACGTTCTGTAAGATTTTGAACGATAGAATGGGAACAATGATGGAGAAGGAAGAAAAGATTAGCGAAGGGCAAGCAGGATTTAGGCCAAACCGTAGCTGCGTCGACCATGTGTACACATTAGGTAAGATAATCCAAGGCAGGAAAGACGCGGGGCTAACAACGTACTGTTTCTTTTTAGATATACAGAAGGCCTACGATACAGTATGGAGAAATGGGCTGTGGAAAAAGTTGTGGGAAATAGGGATAAGAGGAAAGATGTGGAGAATGATGAAGAAGATGACGGAATGTGCGAGAAGTGCTGTGATGTTGGACGGGGAAATATCGAAGTACGTTGATATCCTACAGGGAGTTGCCCAGGGATGTACGCTATCACCTAACCTATTCAAGGTATACATTAATGACATGATAGTAGCAGTAGAAGCAGCATCGCAGGGAGTCACGGTGGGGGAAGATACGGTGTCGGGATTGATGTTTGCTGATGATTTCGTTTGCATATCAGAAACACCCGAAGGACTGCAGAAACAAATAGAGAAGGCAATCGAGTACACCAGGAAGTGGAGAGTGACGGCGAACGTAAAAAAGTGCGCAGTAGTTGTATGTAACGAAGATAAGGAGAGTCCGGTAACTTGTAAGTGGAAGTGGGGAGAAGATGAATTACCGATCGTAGACCAGTATACGTACCTTGGCGTAGAAATCTCAAAAGATTGCTCTTGGGATGCACACATAAATAAAATAATAGGCAAGGGTAAGGCACACGTAGGCAAGATGGAAGCAGTCCTAACAGACTCGCACCTTGACACTAGAATTAAGAGATGTATACTGATGAATGTGATTGTACCAAAGCTAGAATATGCAGGAGAAGTATGGGAAGGGAACGCGAAACTCGTAAAACAGCTGGAAACAGTACAGATGACAGCAGCTAAAAAAGTACTAGGATGCTCAAGTACGACGAGTAATACAGTATTGAGAGCAGAACTGGGAATGTACCCACTTAAGACAAATAGAGACGTGCGTAAGTTGAAATGGCAATATAAAGTAAAGAACATGCCAAATAAGAGGTTGCCAGCCATAGCTGATAAAGCTGTATGGGAGAAAGTAACCAAAGGGCGAGCTGGAATAAGGTGGGATAGCGTAGTCGAGAAAGTATGGAAGGATATAGGAAACCAAAAAGAGACGCTGGCCATAGAGATAAATTTAGCGGATACAAGACAGAAGTGAAAGAAAGGATAGAAAGAAGGGAAAGGCTAGCACTGAGAAAGAAGGTGGAAGGGGAAGAACACTTAGAGATGTACGGGGGGTTGAGAGAAGGAATAGGAATGAAAAGGTATCTGCACGGCCCAATGGACTTCGCGAAAAAGCTGAAACTGCGATTTCGTGTAGGGGACCTGGACCTGCCAGAAAGAAGAAGGAGGTATACCAGTAGCCGGGAGGAGGAGGAAGTAGATGCACAGATGTGCCCATGTGGCAAAGCCATAGAGAGTAGAATTCACATAGTGGGAGAATGTGAAAGGTACAAGGAGGAAAGGGATGTGCTAGAGGAGGAGATGAGAAAAATAGACGAGTGTGACATGGAGCAGTTTGGTACACTAAATAGTAGCGAGAAAACGATCGCTATCTTAGGAGATAGATGGTGGCCACAGGCAGCGAAACAGAAAGGAGGTAAGATTAGCAAAAAGTGTCTTTGTAATATAAGGAAACAACGTAATGAGCGCCCAAGTGTTGGAGGTGTCTCTATTAGGAGTAGGGACGGTGCTCCGTCTCGAAAGGGATGCGTGGTCAATGGCCAAATGACTAAGGCAAGCAACAAATGAGTACGCTTCCCCCCCCCTCCCTCTCTTTCGTACATATCGGGGAAAAGTGACGGTTTCATGTAAAGACAGCACACTATGTACCCGCCCTCGTCTAACGTACGACTACTTATAGTTTCAAATTGTTTTGTTCAGTTCGATTTTAATCTCGTATGTACTTCCACGCCATTCTCGGCGGACCTTTCTAGACAAGCCGTGGCCACAGATAGATGTATTTCCCTTCGCCCCCCCCTCCCCCCCCCCGCCGTTAGGGGAAGGGATGGGAATGAAACGGTATTTGTACGGCCCAATGGACTTATCAAAAACGCCGAAACTGCGATTTCGTGTAGGGGACCTGGACCCGCGAGAAAGAAGAAAGAGGTGCGAGTGTACCAGTAGCCGCGAGGAGGAGGAGGAAGTAGTTGCACAGATGTGTTTATGCGGCAAAGCAATGGTAGAGAGTAGAAGTCGCAAAGTGGGAAAATGTGAAATGTACAAGGAGGAACGGGATGTGTTGGAGGTATATACTAAAAAAATAGACGAATGCAACAAGAAGGAGTTTGATACACTATAGAGTAGCGAGAAAACGATCGTTATCTTAGGAGTGGTAGATGGTGGCCACAAGCGGCGAAACAGGAAGGGGATACGTGAAATCATCAACGCTATTCTATGGAAACAACGTATGAAACGCCCAACTGTTGGAGGTGTCTTTACGGTGCTCCGTCTCGAAAGGGATGCGTGGTCAATTATCTAATGACTGAAGCAGGCAACACATGAGTGTCTCCCCTCCCCCCCCCCCCCCCCGTGCCTTCGCACTTGCCATACACCTGGTAGCTGGCATCGCGTATTGTTCCAGGTACTACGCGCAATACACCTGGTATAGTATACATCTCTCTTGTCGAAGGTACAGTGAACGTTTGACGCATGACTAGAGATGGGCAATGGATAGAAAAAAACGGTTAACCTCGGTTCTTGGAAACCCAGCAGGCGTGCAAAACACTGCGCATCCAGCCGGATAACGTTTCCGGTACGCAAAGGGGTTCCATTAAACCCTGACCTTTTACGCTCACGGACGCGCTGAACTGCGGACAAAGAAGCGGCGCCCGGTGTAGGCATACTCTCGAAAAATAAACGCGATACAAACGACTGCGAGGAACCCGCATCTATCAAAGCTTTGCCGGCCCGTGGCGAGCGTCTTGCATGCGATCCCGCGTGTACTTTGCCATGGGTTGTCTGGTGAGAGGGGTTCATTTTTATAGCCCCCCCTCTAAAACGGTGAAATTCTGGCAATACAAAACTGGGATGTCTATCACAGACGTGTCTATCACAGACGTATTTCGGGAGTCTACACCCTCATGATGAGACTCTGACCACGCTGGTAACCAAATTGATTTCTCTGTCACGACCGACCAGGGCGGCGGCTTGCCGTCCCCACCGATCGAGAGGATGTGCGTACGATATGTTGACGCGATAGGACAGGCTATTTCGTCGGCGCTACAGGCTCGACCGACTTGGAAACGAACGTGGGTGTCGCGCCGTCTGCTTCAGCGATCGGCGACAAGGATGATGCAACTCTGCAGGAATTTGAAACTTCGTCGCAATCAACATTATTCTGCAGTTCACCTAAACAAGGAACCTTGCACAGATGCTCCGAGTATACTCGATACTCCGAGTATACTCGGAGTATCGAGTATTTTTCGTACTCCGAGTACTGAGTGTTTTAGAGTACTGGTGGCCTAAATACTCGGCGTACTTGGAGTATGAGCAGTACTGAAAGCCCAAATGCTCCGAGTACTGGGAGTAGGAGCAGTACTTATACTCGAGTACAAGCAGTACTCGGAGTAAAAACATCTAAATTACTCGGAGTACTCCGAGTATGGAGAGTATTGCACACCGAAATACTGCGAGTACACAAGGTACCTGAAGTATGTTTTCTCGAAAATACTCTCTAATTATACTCCGAGGTAATGGGGGCATCTGTGGATTTCGAAATGGTATAAACGTTAGTCACATGCTCCCAGAACCAGAGAGGAATGACGGCCGAGTCTTTACAATGCTGCAAAGATGCTCCTGACGTACTTCACACTCCGAGTATACTCCGAGTACCGAGTACATTTCGTACTCCGAGTACGTAAGAGTATTATAGTACTGGCGGCCTGAATACTCTTAGTACTTGGAGTATGAGCAGTACTGAAGCCCCAAATACTCGGAGTCCAAGGAGTACCCGCAGTATCGAACCCCGAAATACTTCGAGTACAAGCAGTATCGAGAGTGTTCATACCTGAGATACTCCGAGTACGAGCAGTATCCCGGAGTATAAAACCCCGAAATACTCTGAGTACACGAAGTACCTGAAGTATTTTATGTCCAATACTCCTTACTGTACTTTAAGGTAGTCGGAGCATCTGTGGAACCTTGCCAACAGCCCCTGTTTTCCGGCCCTGGACAAGGAAGGGTGCAATGAGCGAAGCCAGCCTCGTACGTGACTCCGCGCTTTCAACTGCACCCAACGGGATCGTGTGCGCACCCGACCGGGGATCATCCAAGTCCCCTCCTAATTTTATGATATCAGTATTCTGGGCATCGAAACAAGGTCCATCCATGCTCCAATCTGAAGCTGATGGTAAACACTGGTCGTGACCGACCCCTGCGGTCATCTGCTTCCCGACGTGCAACGGAAAATACCACTCCATTCTCGGAGGGCTGGACATGTCCGCGACACCGCGCAACAAATCGTACGGGCCATTCGAGGACAGCCGGATAGATTCGCTACATTTTGGTCCGGACGGTATCGCATCACCCATCGAAGAGGGGCAATACAACAACGCACGAACCGGGGAATCTGTACAATAGACCTCGGCAGGCACAGGCAGACAGTGGGCGGCAATAGGAGGTCCTGTTGCTTTACTATATTCTGCAAGTGGGGATACTGCCGAAGGGTGCCGCCGGCGTAGGTCGGCTTCCTACCTCGTCGGCATCCTATGGTGACGGACCACGCGGGGATGAGCGCCTTTGCCTTCTGCTTCACTGGCCGCCTACCAATCCTTGCATACTGACTGCACTCGCCTGATCCTCGCTTACATCAGTCTCACCCAACCCCGCTGGCTTGCCATCTCGTGGTTCGATCGGAGAAGGCTCCAAGCTAGCGAATTTCTGACCAGCAAGGGCACCACAAAAAAACTCCGATTTCCTACTCATAAAAAGACTGTTCTACTTTCTGCACTCAATCCCATGCCACGACCTTCATATGCTTCTCAGCGTTTTCCTGGTACCCAAAACTGGGTATAGTATCTAATGACGACCTTTCCACCTCGTACAGTACCAGTGTGTACCTTCCAAACACCCAGTCCAGATCCTTCAGATCCAATAACTTCCGACTACGAGCGACGACCAAAATCCTATCCAATATTCTCAACCTTGTCATCGAGATCAATCACGCCGACTCATTGTATAGGGTCGACTTTCTAACTTAACATTATCAATCGGAACCAGCTATCAACAACAATGGGGGCAAGGGTGGTCAATTTTGTTTGTTTCCACGCTTCACTTCGGATTATTCAACTTCGACCCTCTCGACAGGGGGGGGGTACCTGCCACCGTCCCCTCCCTCTACGCCTGAACAATAACTATGTATAACTGAACACAGGGGGCGGTAGAGAGCCCACCCCCTGCTTGTAAAACTGAACACAGGGGGCGGTAGAGAGCCGCCCCCCCCCTGCGTGATTCAAGGCCTTCCAGAGTACTACAATGCTACTGGGCAGCGCTGCGACCTATAGCCCGCCGCTACATAGTGACAGCGACTGCAGGAGTAGTGAGCGGTATAAAGGAGCTATGAGCTCGCTCGAAAGTGGACCAGAAGGCCCCGAAGAGAGCCGTGGGACCAGAAAGCAGATAAATCGACAGACCACAAGTGTTTTCCACGCCTGTCCCCTTGCAACGATAATTCACCAGGGAAACGAACCGCTGACAACGCGTGGTGTCGTTGACACCTTGCCTTCCCACCTGCTTCTGTACATGTCCTGTACGCCACTATCGGAGAGATCGCAAACAGTGCTCGACACTAACATATTACATCATGGAATGCCTGGGTAAGCCGTCAAACGGTAAGACTACGCAGAAGTACGAGTAAAAACATGCCAGTATGGTGTGCACATGACCATGCAGTGTACCTCCAAGCCTCGACTAAGCAGCAAAACAGAACAATGATACCAGGTAAAATATGTCGCACGAGGGATGTGGTGTCATGTTACATGATTTGACTCGATGTGAGGGTTTGCGACTCTCCGGTATCATACTACTGTGCCACACAAATAACATACTCGTACACCACTACACCCTGGATACACACACAAACAAACAACAAATCGTTGTAAAAACATACTTTTTCGACCCCTCCGCCCTCCGGGGGGGGGGTTAGGTGTAGTATATAATAATCCCCGGCCGCTCTTGGGCATGTCCAAACAGAAACGAAAACGAAAAACGAAAAATGAAATGAAAATGAACAGGGAGCTGATTGGTCCCTCCCCTGTTCCTCTTCGTCTGTTTCGTTCTGAGAAAATCAACGATTTCCAACTTATGATACTGCGAAAAACGAAAGGTCCGCAGCTGAAAAACGGAAAGGGAAACGAAAGCACGAACAGCAAAATTCAGCGCGTCCTACTGGTCAGCGCAGCCACCTCAAAATATCACATCAGGACTGCCGCAACACAGCCGCATAGATAGGTCCCCCGAAAATAGCCAGCAGGCCAACCAACATCAGCCCCGACACTCTAGGGTCTTTGTTTCCCGGCGGTCGAGCTAAAGCGAAGAGAAATTGAGTATTGATTGAGGAGAGTTCAGCATGACACTCTCGAGAATGAGGCTGGAAAACCGTTCTCAGTATAATATGAATTTTGATCCTGGGGGGTCAACGCTGGACACGCGACCACCTCCATGAGAGGCCGAACGACCTCTCGGCGGTATCGAATTGTCGTCGCGTCTGCCTGCTTCTCTGGTGGGCCTGTGTTACCGAGCACTAGATTGTCGACATGTGTGCAAAGTTTTGAACAGCCCACAGGTTGTGCTCGAAGTTGTGTTTCGCCCGGATCTTGCTGTTCACAATTCGTTTCTGTTTGGACACATCGGCTAGAGTCTACTACACCTAACCCCCCCCCCGGAGGGCGGAGGGGTCGAAAAAATATGTTTTTACAACGATTTGTTGTTTGTTTGTGTGCGTATCCAGGGTGTAGTGGTGTACGAGTATGTTATTTGTGTGGCACAGTAGTATGATACCGGAGAGTCGCAAACCCTCACATCGAGTCAAATCATGTAACATGACACCACATCCCTCGTGCGACATATTTTACCTGGTATCATTGTTCTGTTTTGCTGCTTAGTCGAGGCTTGGAGGTACACTGCATGGTCATGTGCACACCATACTGGCATGTTTTTACTCGTACTTCTGCGTAGTCTTACCGTTTGACGGCTTACCCAGGCATTCCATGATGTAATATGTTAGTGTCGAGCACTGTTTGCGATCTCTCCGATAGTGGCGTACAGGACATGTACAGAAGCAGGTGGGAAGGCAAGGTGTCAACGACACCACGCGTTGTCAGCGGTTCGTTTCCCTGGTGAATTATCGTTGCAAGGGGACAGGCGTGGAAAACACCTGGGGTCTGTCGATTTATCTGCTTCCTGGTCCCACGGCTCTCTTCGGGGCCTTCTGGTCCACTTTCGAGCGAGCTCATAGCTCCTTTATACCGCTCACTACTCCTGCAGTCGCTGTCACTACGTAGCGGCGGGCTATAGGTCGCAGCGCTGCCCAGTAGCATTGTAGTACTCTGGAAGGCCTTGAACCACGCAGGGGGGGGGCGGCTCTCTACCGCCCCCTGTGTTCAGTTTTACAAGCAGGGGGGGGGCTCTCTACCGCCCCCTGTGTTCAGTTATACATAGTTATTGTTCAGGCGTAGAGGGAGGGGACGGTGGCAGGTACCCCCCCCCTGTCGAGAGGGTCGAAGTTGAATAATCCGAAGTGAAGCGTGGAAAAAAACAAAATTGACCACCCTTGCCCCCATTGTTGTTGATAGCTGGTTCCGATTGATAATGTTAAGTTAGAAAGTCGACCCTATACAATGAGTCGGCGTGATTGATCTCGATGACAAGGTTGAGAATATTGGATAGGATTTTGGTCGTCGCTCGTAGTCGGAAGTTATTGGATCTGAAGGATCTGGACTGGGTGTTTGGAAGGTACACACTGGTACTGTACGAGGTGGAAAGGTCGTCATTAGATACTATACCCAGTTTTGGGTACCAGGAAAACGCTGAGAAGCATATGAAGGTCGTGGCATGGGATTGAGTGCAGAAAGTAGAACAGTCTTTTTATGAGTAGGAAATCGGAGTTTTTTTGTGGTGCCCTTGCTGGTCAGAAGTTCGCTAGCTTGGAGCCTTCTCCGATCGAACCACGAGATGGCAAGCCAGCGGGGTTGGGTGAGACTGATGTAAGCGAGGATCAGGCGAGTGCAGTCAGTATGCAAGGATTGGTAGGCGGCCAGTGAAGCAGAAGGCAAAGGCGCTCATCCCCGCGTGGTCCGTCACCATAGGATGCCGACGACGTAGGAAGCCACCTACGTCGGTGGCACCTTCGGCAGTTTTCCACTTGTAGAAGACAGCGAAGTAACAGGACTTCCTTTTATCGCCGCTGTCTGCCTGCCGAGGCTTAGTGTAGACTTCCCCGGTTCGTGTTTTGTCGTATTGCCCCTCTTTGAAGGGTGATGCGATACCGTCCCGGACCAAAGTGTAGCAAATCTATCAGTTGTCCGAGAATGGTCAGTACGAATTGTTACGCAGTGTAGCGGAAATATCCAACCCACCGAGAATAGAGTGGTATTTTCCGTTGCACAACGAGAGCGGTAAACACGGGGGTCATGACCTCGTTTACCAGCACTTAGATCGGAGCATGGATGAGCCATGTTTCGATGCCAGGTTACTGATATAGAAATCAGGAGGGGATTGGATGCTCCCCGGTCGTTTGTACACACGACCCCGTTGGGTGTGATTGGTAGGCGGAGCCACGCATGAGGCTGGCTTCGCCCATTACACCTTCCTTATCCAGGGCCAGAAAACAGGGCTGTTGGCAAGGTTCCACAGATGCTCCGAGTACCTTGGAGTAAAGTAAGGAGTATTGGAGATAAATACTTCAGGTACTTCGTGTACTCGGAGTATTTCGGGGTTCGATACTCCGGGATACTGCTCGTACTCGGAGTATTTCGGGTAGAACACTCTCGATACTGCTTGTACTCGGAGTATTTCGGGGTCCGATACTGCGGGTACTCCTTGTACTCCGAGTATTTGGGGCTTCAGTACTGCTCATACTCCAAGTACTCCGAGTATTCAGGCCGCCAGTACTCTAATACTCTAAGTACTCGGAGTACGAAATGTACTCGATACTCGGAGTATACTCGGAGTGTGAAGTACGTTAGGAGCATCTTTGCATCATTTTAAAGACTCGGCCGTCATTCCTCCCAGGTTCTGGGAGCATGTGACTGGCGTTTATAGCATTCAAAATTCACAGATGCTCCCATTACCTCGGAGTATAATTAGAGTATTTTAGAAAAAATACTTCAGGTACTTTGTGTACTCGCAGTATTTCGGTGTCCAATACTCTCGATACTCGGAGTACTCCGAGTAATTTAGATGTTTTTACTCCGAGTACTGCTTGTACTCGAGTATAAGTACTGCTCATACTCCAGTACTCGGAGTATTTGGGCCTTCAGTACTGCTCATACTCCAAGTACTCCGAGTATTTAGGCCACCAGTACTCTAATACTCTCAGTACTCGGAGTACGAAAAATACTCGATACTCCGAGTATACTCGGAGTATCGAGTATACTCGGAGCATCTGTGCAAGGTTCCTTGTTTAGGTGAACTGCAGAGTAATGTTGATTGCGAGAAGTTTCAAATTCCTACAGCGTTGCACCCTTGTCGTCCGATCGCTGAAGCAGGCGGCGCGACACCCACGTACGTTTCCAAGTCTCGATGTAGCGCCGACGAAATCCCCTGTGCTTTCGCTTAAACGTCGTACGCACATCCTCTCGATCGGTGGGGACGGCAAGCCGCCGCCTTTGTCGGTTGTAACAGAAAATTCGATTTGGTTACCAGCGTGGTCAGAGTCTCATCATGAGGATGCAGACTCCCGAAACCCGTCTGTGATAGACACGTTGTGATAGACACCCCAGTTTGTTTGTTTTGCCAGAATTCACCGTTTCAGAGGAGGGGTTATAAAATGAACCCCTCTCACCAGACAACCCAGTCAAAGTACACGCGGGACCGCATGCGAGACGCTCGCGGGCCGGCAAAGCTTTGATAGATACGGGTTCCCCGCAGTCGTTTGTATCGTTTCATTTTTCTGAGAGTATGCCTTCATCGGGCGCCGCTTCTTTGTCCGCAGTTCAGCGCGTCCGTGAGCGTAAAGGTCAGGGTTTAATGGAACCCCTTTGCGTACCGGAAACTTATCCGGCTGGATGCACAGTGTTTTGCACGCCTTCTGGGTTTCCAAGAACGCGCGGTTAACCGTTTTTTTCTATCATTGCCCATCTCTAGTCATGCGTCAAACGTTCACTGTACCTTCGAGAAGAGAGAGATGTATACTATACCAGGTGTATTGCGCGTAGTACCTGGAACAATACGCGATGCCAGCTACCAGGTGTATGGCAAGTGCGAAGCACGGGGGGGGGATACTCATTTGTTGCTTGCCTGAGTCATTTGACCATTGACCACGCATCCCTTTCGAGACGGAGCACCGTTCCTACTCCTAATAGAGACACCTCCACACTTGGGCGCTCATTACGTTGTTTCCATATATCTACAGAAATTTCTAATCTTATCCCCCTTCCTGTTTCGCCGCCTGTGGCCACCATCTATCTCCTAAGATAGCGATCGTTTTCTCGCTCATCTAGTGTACCAAACCTGCTCCATGTCACCGTCATCTATTTCTCATCTCCTCCTCTAACACATCCCGTTTTTCCTTGTACCATTTCACATTCTCCCACTATGTATACTCTCTATGTGATTTGCCACATGGGCACATCTGTGCATCTACTTCCTCCTCCTCCCGGCTACTGGTATACCTCCTTCTTCTTCGGCAGGTCCAGGTCCCCTACACGAAATCGCAGTTTCAGCTTTCGCGAACCATTGGGCCGTGCAAATACTTTTCATTCCGTTCCCTTCTCTTACGCGGAGGGGGGAGCGGGGGGGCGAGGGAAAACCATTATCTGTGGCCACGGCTTGTCTAGAAAGGTGCGCCGAGAATGGCGTGAAGTCTACGAGTTAAACTCGACTGAACAAACAACTGAAACTTTCGTAGTCCGTACTTAGACGAGCGCACATAGTTACTGTCTTTACTGAAACCGTCACTTTCCCCGATAGTACAAGATGAGGGAGGGGGGGGTTACTCATGTCGGCACGGCGTAGTCGTTGACATAACCCTCCATCCCTACAATGCCGTGGACGCAGCACGTGGGTTCACCAAGGGGGGGGGGGGGGCGTACTCATTTGTTGCTTGCCTTAGTCATTTGACCATTGACCACGCATCCCTTTCGAGACGGAGCACCGTTCCTACTCCTAATAGAGACACCTCCAACACTTGGGCGCTCATTACGTTGTTTCCATATATTACAAAGAAACTTTTTGCTAATCTTATCCCCTTCCTGTTTCGCCGCCTGTGGCCACCATCTATCTCCTAAGATAGCGATCGTTTTCTCGCTACTATTTAGTGTACCAAACTGCTCCATGTCCACACTCTCTATAGTTTCTCATGCTCCTCTCAACAGTCCCTTAGAGAGAAGATGAGAAAACTAGATGAGTGTGACATGAAGCAGTTCTTTGCGTACACTAAATAGTAGCGAGAAAAATAGGGGGGGGGGGGTCGGAAGGGTGAGAAGGCCAGGGGGCGGGGAAGGGGGGGCGTACTCATGTTGCTTGCTTTTAGTCATTTGACCATTGGCCACGCATCCCTTTCGAGACAGGGGGGGGGGGGGGGTACTTTCATTTCATGCATGCCGTAGTCGTAGGGTGGAGTAGTCATTTGTTGCTTGCCATAGTCACTTGACATTCATCCCGCATCCCTTTCGAGATGGATAAAGACATCCGGGGGGGGGGGGGGTTTTCATCAGTGGATGCCTTGCGCATCGGAATACACTATTTTAGGGCTCGGTACATTTGGAAGCCCCGCCCTCACCCACCCACCTAGGTCGACTATGCTGCAGACTTCGTACAGGCATAAGGGGGCGGTGAGGGGGGGGCGGCGTACTATTTTTTTGCTTGCTATAGTAAGTATCTCTCTTGCTCCATCCTTCCCACCCCCTTCCCGGCGGCACCGCCTCCATCGTGATTTTCCTCGGCCCGCCGTTTTTTTTTTTTGCAAGGCTCGCGTTTGCGGAGAAATAGCTGCGGAGGGCGGACCGCGTTCCGGCGAGGCATCGGCAGGGCGTAACGCCTCCGCGGAGGCATTTTTGGCGGTGTCTGCAGCCGGGGTTCGGGCGCTGTCGTCCCCGTCGCCGGGCCTGAAGATCGGCCCGGAGGAGATCGAGCGGTACATGGTGACGGCGATGGCATCCGTTCCTTGGGCGTAGTTGGGAGGTTGTTCAAGACGGTGTGAGGACGGAGCACGTTTTTGTTGTTCTTGGGCGTACTGCTACTCGTACTGTAGTGGGAGTGGTTTTATAGCGACAGTCCCTGCTGTTGACACGGCTGCGCCCCGCGTGTGTTTTGCGAGGGACGAGTTGCGTGGGTTTTAGAGTTGGGACAGCTTGTTTTTTAAAGTGATGGTGGTGGTGATGGTGATGATGATGATATGATGATGATGATGATGATGATGATGATGATGATGATGGTGATAATGTTGATGATGATGACGGTGATGATGATGATGGTGATGATGATGATGATGGTGATGGTGATTATGATGATGATGATGATGATGATAATGATGATGATGATTATATTGATGATGGTGATGGTGATTATGATGATGATGATGATAATGGTGATTGTGATGGTGATTGTGATGGCGATGATGATTATGATGATGGTGATAATGATGATGATGATGATAATGGTGATGATGATGGTGATGGTGATGATGATTATGATGATGGTGATGATGATGATGATGATGATGATGATGATGATGATGATGATGATGGTGATGATGGTGATTGTGATGGTGATGGTGATGGTGATGGTGATGATGATGGTGACGATGATGATGATGATAATGGTGACGATGATGGTGATAATGATGATGATGGTGATGATGATGATGATGATGATGATGATGATGATGATGATGGTGATGATGGTGATGGTGATGTTCTCACGTTAGCCTGTTGTCACAAAAAACAGGCTAACAAGTAGGGCTGCGAGCTAGCCAAGGATTTTCCACCAACAAAAAAAAATCCAACCCAAAACATTGACCAACCAGAAAACTGCGGTCACGAAATGTAAAAACTACTACCAGGTACCAGTAGTTATCACTACTATAATAGTCGAGGAGCGAAAGCCAATTGACAGTTTGCTGCAGTAGTGGACATCTGCTGATATATAGTGAATCTTCCTCGAACATCCCCCATCACTCGCTTTGCTTTGTGCGCTCGATGCTGTACTATTTGTCACTTTTTCCCCCTGTCACTCGAGTGTATGCGCGGATCTGAATCCCAGATACCCCACCCCCCCCCCCCTAATGCCGTTGGTGAAAACCCAACGTGGCTCGTCCACTGGCATTGTAGCGCATGCGAGCGCGTTCTTCGGTCATATGGGCACTACGGCCCTTCGTGCACGAACATGAGTACCCACCCCCCCCCCCCTATATTGCGAGGAAGGAACCGCCGACCGTTGTGATCCAGAAAAACAGTAAGTCAAGTTTTTTTTAATTTTACCCCCCCCCCTAAACTCAATTGAAGCTGTCGCGTCTTGTCGTCCATCATGCAAGTCCACTCAGAGCGGTTTTAGCAGGCATGCAGGCTCACCCTCACTGCGGCCACTCGCCCAATACCTCCACGGACGTTTTCGCCGCTTGGTGCCAAGCAATGTCTGCCTTGGCTGTGTAAAACCCAACGGCACTCCCGTCCCGCGGCATTGCTAGGGAATGCGCAGGGTCATATGGTCATATGACTAACGGCCGCCGCTGCACAACATGAGTACACCCCGCCCCCCCCCTCTGCCTGGATTAGCTGAAAAGCCCAAACGCGCCCTTCCATCCGGCATGTTTAGGGATGCGCAGGGTCTATAGCGTCATATGCACTACGCTCCAGTGCACAACATGAGTTACCACCCCCCCCCCCCACCAGCGAAAAAAAAATAGGGGGTCTCTAAAACCAAGTTAAAAAAGGGAACAAAAAACGGGAAAAAAATGGTTTTCGCTCATTTCGTCCTGTGATCACAGCGATCCGGTTTGTTTTTCATTCTGACCTTCCTACGTGTGTGGTGTCGTTTTCTCTCTTTTTTTTACGCCCCTGTGTCACTTTTTTTCTTTTTTCGATCTCAAGTCTACCTCTTTTTCTTATTTTTTCTGGTTCGAGAAAAACCTTTTCCTCATCCGTATTTTTAGGTGGAATTGCTCCTACGTACATACCGGTATTATCAGCTACGTATGTACTACCAGTACCTGGTATTTTAGTACTTGGCGACAATCTCTCGCCAAAAGCTTGCCGACGCAAAAAGTCAACACCAACTAAAGCCTTAGGGGCACCTGGCCTATTATTTTACGTGCGATTATTTATCGCGTGCGTTTATAGGTGCCCAACAAAGCCGCACAACAATAAAGAAAAACGGGTTTCCAAACTCTCTCGGCGTTTCTTCGAACGCGGAACAACCGGGACCGACCGCGGTACCACTCCTACCTCCCTGTGTACCCCTGCCTGGTTGGTGAAAATCCAACGTGCTCCGTCCCGGCATTGCAGGCATGCGATGGTCTATGGTCATGCGACTACGGCCGTGCACGGCATGAGTACCCCCCCCC